>PVLD010024518.1:0-25336 GCA_004027595.1 Dinomys branickii
ATTCATTCCTGAATTGCTCTTGTAAGGTTTCTATTTGTTTCCTATTTTCTTCTAGACTTTTGTCTATTTCTTGTCTGTGTAAATGGAGCATTTCTTCCATCATTGTTTTCATCTCGTTTTTTATCTGAGAAATCATTGTGGGTATGTGGGTTATTTCTGCTTTAAGCTCTTTCATGGCCTGTTGGAGTTGTTTAATTTCAGATGCAATCGTTTCATATCTTGAAGTTATGAGGCTTCCTGGTTCCCCTATTTCTTCATCTTCAAAACTTGTTCTGGGTGGGGTTGAGTTTTGAGACTGCGTTTTGCTCCTCTGTTTTCCAATTTTTGGGTATCAGATTCAAAATGTGGAGCTATAAATTCCAAAGGCAGTTCAGCAGGCGGAGGTCTGCTGCAAAGGCTGCTCCAATGATTCCTTCTCTTTGGGAGAATGTCCCTTATGCTTTCTGCTGAGATTTGTTCTTCTGTCTTCCCTTTTTTGGGTATCTGATTCAAAATATTGAGCAGTAGATTCCCCAGTCAGTTCAGCAGGCAAAGGTCTGCTGCAGAGGTTGCTCCAATGACTTTTCTTTGGGGGAATGTCCCTTAAGCTTTCTGCTGAGAGTTCCGCTTAAAAGGCAGTTTTTGGAGTCCCTGCAGGCAAGAAGGTTCCAAGGTTCCAGTTTATCCTTTGGGGCTTTCTGCGCTGCCGCCCGATGCGCGCGAAACGTGGGACTGCCGGGCGTCTCCGCCGCTGAAAAGCCGATCTCTGTCGGGAGTCGCCGGAAAGCTGCGCCGGCTCGGGAGGCGGGAGGGACCGAGCTGGCTGTGTTCCCAGTGCGTTCGGACCCAGCCAAACTTCCTCCCCGCGCGGAGCGTCTCTGGCTCCCAGCGTTTGGGGCCCTCCACGCGGCCTGCCCAATACGCGCGAAACGTGGGACTGCCGGGTCTCCGCCGCTAAAAAGCTGATCTCTGTCGGGAGTCGCCGGAAAGCTGCACCGGCTCGGGAGGCGGGAGGGACCGAGCTGGCTGTGCCCCCAGGGCGCTCGGACCGAGCCAAACTTCCTCCCCGCGCGGATCGTCCCTGGCTCTCAGCGTCTGGGGCTTTCCCACGTCTCGCCACGGCAGCCTGGTCCGCCCTACTGCATCTCCCCTGGCATCTCAGAGAAATACTCCCAGTTTGAACTTCCCAGCCGAGGTCCCGGCATTCACGCTCGCCAAGTCTGTCCCGAGCTGGTGGTGTTTATTAGGGAGGATCGCTCCCTTGCTGCTCACCTGGTCGCCATCTTCCCGGAAGTCTCCTGCAGTTCTCTTTTATGGTTGGGTCTTTCTCTGGTTTTGGTATCAGGTAATTCTTGACTCCAAGGATAGAGTTAGGGAGTATTCCTTCCCTTTCAATTTCACTAAAGAGTATACAAAAGTGGTGTTAAATTTTCTCTAAATTTCTTGTAGAATTCAGCTATAAATCCATCAGGACCTGGAATTTTCTTTGTTGGTAAAATTTTTTATTACATTTCCAATTTTGAGGGCTAATATTGAGTTATTCAGGATTTTTATATCTTCTTTATTTATCTTCAGTAATTCTTATTTATCTTAGAATCTGTCCATTTCCCCTGTGCTTTCCATCCCAGAGAGTAAGGCTTGCCAAAGTAGGTGCTCATGATCTACATTTCTACAGGATATGCAGTCATTTGATCTCTTTCATTCCTTACTGCATGAATTTCAGTTTTTTAAATTCCCTTTTCTGATAAGGTTGGCTAGGGGTTTATGAATTTTATGTATTCTTTCAAAGAACCAACTCTTTGATTCATTAATTCTTTGTATTGTTTTCTTAGTCTCCATTGCATTAGTTTGTGTTCTGATCTTTATAATTTCCTGGCTTCTTTGGGCTTTGAGCTTGAACTGCTCTTCTTTTCTAGAAGTTTGAGATGCAGCATAAGGTCATCTATTTCTGCTCATTCTATTTTCCTGATGTGGGAATTCACTGCTATAAATTTCCCTCTGAGGATGGCTTTCATTGCACCCTACAGGTTCCAGTAAGTTGTATGTGCATTTTCATTTGATGATAAATATTGTTTAATTGCTTCTTTAATTTCATGTGGCCTATTGGTTGTTCAGGAGGGTGTTATTTAATTTACATGTGTTTATGGAGTTTTTGTGTTTTCTTTTGTCAAGAATTTCCAATTTCATTACATTACAATCAACTAGTATGCATGGGATAATTTTAATTCCTTTGCATTTTATTAAGCATATTATATGTGCTCATATATCTTCTATTTTGGGAAAATCCCCTGCACATCTCAGAAGAATGTGTGTTCTGATGTTTTTTGGTGGAATACTCTGTAAAGGTCTAGTAAGTCCATTTGTGCACAAATTTGGTCTAGTTTTGTTATTTCTTTGCTGATTTTTTGTTCAGTTGATTTATGTCTTTGTGACAGTGGGGTGTTAAAGTCCCCTGTTATTGTGTTACTGCTTATTTGATTTTTCATGTCTTTCAATATGGGTGCTCTTGTGTTTGGTGCATATATATTTATCATTATTATCTCTCCCTCTTGCAGTTTTTCCCTAGCAAATATATAGTGACCTTCTTTATCTCTTTTGAGTGCTCTTGGTTTGAAGTTCACATTGTCTGCAAAGAGAATAGCTATCCATACTTTTTTCTGGGTTCCTGTCACATGGAAAATTGTTTTCCATCCTTTGACTTTCAGTCTATGAATTTCATTTTGGGTTAAATGTGTTTCTTGCTTGCAGCATATTGTTAGATTTTGTTTCTTGATTCAATCTGCCAGTCCGTTTTTTTTGATTGATGATTCGAGGCAGTTTACATTAGTGGTTATAGCTGATATGTATTGGTTTATCTTTGTCATGTTATTTTCCTGCTGTTGGTTCCCTATCTTTTTCCACTATTTAATTGCTTGCTGTGCTTGGTGGCTTCTTTCTATTATTGTTCTTGAAATTGTGGTCATTTTTATCTCTTCTTGATTATCTTTTAGTACCCGCTGTAGAGTTGGTTTGGTCCTCATGAATTTCTTCAGTTCTTTATCATGGAAATATTTTATTTCTCTGTTAATTTTGAAGGATAGTTTTGCACAATACATCAATCTGTGTTGGAAGTTGTTTTCTTTGAGGACTTGAAATACTTCATTCCAAGTTCTTCTTGACTTGATGGTTTATGTTGATAAATCTGCCATGATTCTGATGGGCTTTCCTTTATAGGTAATCTGTTTCTTTTCTCTAGCAGCTTTTAACAATCTGTTCTTTGGCTGCATTTTTGGGATCTTGATTATTATATGTCTGAGTGTAGGTTTGCTTTGGTTATGGCTAATTGGTGTTCTACATGCCTCACTTAACTGTATATCAGATTCTTTTTCCATGCTCAGGAATTTTTTATTACTTTTGCAAAATGTGTTTTTATGTCATTTGTGTTGACTCCTGCTGTTTCGTTGACACCTATTAATCTTACATTGTTTTTCTTTGCATCATTCTGCAGCTGTTGAATTATTATATCCTGGTTCCTTGTTATTTTTAAGAGTTCTTTCCTTTCATAATGGTTAGCTGCAATGGTGTCCTCAAGGTCTGAAAGTCTATGTTCAACTTCATTCAAGCGGTTTGTCCAGCTTTCAATGGAATTTTTAATTTCTTGGATATCTGTTTGAATCTGCTTCATTCATTGTAGTTCTTTCCTGTATTTTTCATTCAAGGTTTCCTTCATTTTTCTATGCACCTCTATTTTGTTATATATGTCTTCTTTAGAATGTTTTGAGCAATTCTTTCATTACTGTTGTCATTTCATTTTTAATCTGAGAGATTATTTGTGATCTCATGTCTTCTATGGCCTTGGTTCTTTACTTCAGTTGCTATCATTTCAGAAATTTCAGATGTATGACTTCCAAGCTCTTCTGTGTCAATGTCTTCTGGACTTGTTCTGGGTGGCATGGGGGTCTCAGATTGCATTTTACTCCTTCATTTTGTCATTTTTGAAGATCCCAAATTTCCCAGGGTCTGGCATCACTCTTGCAGTGATGTGAGGGGGCAAGGCAAGGCTCCTGATGCTCCTCCTGGTTCAGTGTGGCTCCTGTGGTGGTGTGGAGGGGACTAGAGCATGGTCACTGAGGCTTCTGAAGTTGTCTGGGGCTCAGTGTGCTCCTTCAATGGTTTGGGGTGTTGCAGGTGACTCACCAAGGCTCCTGAAGCTGTCTGAGACTCAGTATGTGTCCCATGGGGTTGTAGTCAGGGTGGGGTATGCTTATGGAGACTTCTGAAGCTCCCAGGTGCTCAGCTTGGCTCCCACTATTGTGTGTGGCAGGCAGGCCATGGTCATTAAGGCTCCTGACCCTGAACCTCCCCAGGGCTCAGTGTGGCTCCTGCACTGGTAGGAGTTGGGCAGCATGGTTACTGAGGCTCTCAAAGCTCCCTGGGCCTCAGTGTGGCTTCTTTGATGGTGTGGAAGGGTCCAAGGATTGGTCACTGAGTCTCCAGAAGCTGCCCAGGGCTCAGTGTGTCTCCCAAGATCATGTGGGACGGGGCTGGGGTGGTTCTTCAAGGCTCCTGGGGATGTCCAGGGCTCAGAATGGGTCCCAGGAGGGTGTAGAGGGGGCAAGATGCACTCACTGAGGCTTCCAAAGCTATTCAGGCCTCAGCATGGCTCCTACAGTGGTGGAGGGTGGGGGCTGGCTCACCAAGGCTTCTAAAGCTGTCTGAGGTTCAGTGTCTAAGCTGACACTTTAAATAATGATCCAGAGAAAAAAAATTCCCTCCTTACCAGACCTAGAGAAGTAGCACATTTCTCAAATGCAGTGAAAACAGTGTATTCTTACATTGTGGATTCTGTGAATAGCTTATCTCGTTTTCTCCTTTATTTTGGGGGGCATTGTTAGAAAGTACAGAGCCAAAATTGTATGACCAATTTTTAACTATTCTCAAGCATCATATGTTATTAATTTCAACATACAGATTACTCAGCTTTGGTCTCTTATTTGTCTTTTTTTTTCTCGTAACAGTTTGCTCCCATCATTTTATTTTCACTTATTTCCACTCTGGTCATTTTGATCTTTCTTTTCCCAACATGATGGGATACTCTCTGATAGGTATAGAATTTGTGTAGGAATATTAGAGAATCCATAGCTATGGCTCAAAGAGCTAATGAAGTTCAGGGCCTTATCTTGATGGTTATAATGGGAGTTCTAGAACTTTGTTCAAGAGCAACATGGTTGGGCTTCCTGACCTCTTCTAAGTCTCTCCACCTTAGTTATCTTGAGGCTCTAGTCACATGGGTATCCTGCCTACTCCTAGCCAAGAAAAATATCACATGGCACCAAACAGTGCAGTCAGAATCAGTGTCAATTTTTTTTTTTACAATGCATACTTATCCAGCCAAAGAAAGGCAATCTTCTGCACGTAAGAAAGGAAGCAAAAATGGATATTGAATACACAAACTGCAGTTGTTGGCACAGGTATAAATAAGTAAACAATCTTGATTCTTTTGGTGCTACTGCAATGCTTCAGAATAAAAAATTTAGCATTTACACAGCACTTTAAATCCTTGTCAAATGATTTTTTAAAAAATCTGTTTTCTTAGCTTTATATTAGTTTGTCACACTCTTCCACTAAATCACTGGGAATATTTTTCACTTCTTATGACTATAAAAATTGAAATTTACAACCAAATGATTGATGATGTGGTTCTCTGTATTTCTTTTTTTTTTTTTTTTTTTTTTTTTGCGGTACTGGGGATCGAACTCAGGACCCTGCGCTTGCTAGGCAAGCGCTTATTCCACTGAGCTATATCCCCAGCCACTGATTCTCTGTATTTCTGCTTGTTATTTATATATAATTTCTTTAACCCAATTTCCCTTGGATAGTTTTCCCATCATGAGAGTAGGTATTAATTTTACCAAATTTGCTAAGATCTTATACAAATGTCATAAAGCCTATTAGAAATTCATTGTTCAAGGTACGAAATAGGATATGTTTATAGAGCTTTTCACAGAGCCTGTGAGCCTACAGCCATGGGTCCAGCTTTTATACTAAAAAGGGGGTACAGCTGTTGGCACCTCGACTTACCCCACTCCACATGACTGTCGACACAATTTATTGCCAAATAAAGAAGTATTTAACAGGGAGAATATATGCTCAAAGTGAGATCCTTTCTCTTGGTTTCTCTAGAATGAAGACCTTGTGATGGAATCTCAGAGTTTAAAAAAAAACACTTCTTTTGTTTTGTCCTAATATATTATAAGCATTGGAAAATTGTAAGGAAATCCTGGACACTCATTTTCTGACACGTTCTTTTCTGTGACTGTGCCCATCTCCCCACTTTGGCCTTGGGTCACTCACTGGTGAACCACCACCTGCTCCTACCTGGTTTCCTGACCTTTGCTCCCTGATTCTACCCTTCCTTGGAGGAAGCAGATGGCTGCCTCTGTCCTACTCCAGATGCATAATCCATGAACTTTGATTTTCCAGCAACTTCAGAATAAAGTAACTAATTGCTCTCAGTCCTAGACTAAGTTTTGCAGCTTTTCTGGTATCTCCCCCTTGAGAGGAATGCAACTCTAACTCCTCTATTCTCACCTCCAGTTTGTGTTCCTTTCCTGAAATTCTGACTCCATAGATAACTTTGGTTTAGTAGGTTTTATATATTTATTAAAATCTTTAGCAAATTACTGTGTACCTCATGGCCTGCTTCATCTTGAACACTGCATTTTATACAATATAATGCCAGATTCATTTTCATGCCAAAATTTATATTAAAAAGGAGGACTCTAAATCAATTAGACACATTTTGTTTCTGAACGAACATGAACATAAAGTAATTCTTTTCTGATAAATAATGGCTATCTTATTAATGAGGGTGATAAGTACATTACTGTGAAGTCCTTCCATCATTCCATGCCTTTCACATACAACACAGTGTTATGGTTTATAAGTAAGTGTTCTCCCAAAGCCTCGTGTTCACACAGGTGAGGCTCTGGGGAGGTGATCGGATCATGGGGGTGATGTACATATCTGTGGATTAGTCCACTGCTGAGTTGGTAGCTAAGTGTGCTGTTAGCACGTGGAGTCTGGTTATCAGGGTCTTTAAATATAATTGCTGTTCAGAGACAGGAGAGAGAATGGGGACTCTAAGTGGATATCCAAGGCTTCGTTACTTGGCAATGTTCTAAGCACAACGTTGACAGGTTGTGTAGTGTCTTATTTTCTGAATATCTGTCATATAATTTCATTTGTTAAAAGCCTATGACTATGTGATGCACCCTTAAGATGCACTTTCCTCTTTACTATTATACTAAACACTATAGTTTTCTGAGAGATGTATTCAGATAATTATACTGTGAATAAAAGCACAGTGGAAAGGATATGTGAATACGAATTTCTGAGAGTTGATGTAGACATGAAACAGCAGCAGGATTAATGCAGTAGAATATGGTGGTTAAAATTTTGGATAGGTTTCCAGGCATCTTAGAACCTTCATTCCTCTTTTTAAAGAAGAGATAAAAAAGGTACTTAACTGGTGATGTGTAGGAGGTGTATCATTACCATTCATTTATTAAATTTTTACTTTAATTAATTAGACAATACACATCCTGAATACTTCTTAGTATTTTAATAAGGACTTTTAATTTAGAGTTTTAAAATTAAACATCTTACATAAAATTCTCTAAAAATACCACTAACCACCACTAGTTAAAGGAGAACTCTGGTTAGGTGTTTATTTAAGCTAAAAAGATGACCAAGATCCACCAAGAAGAGCCCTGTTGATATCGGGATTCTTGAGACAATGACCTTTATTCTTATCAAAATTACAGATCTTTCTTGTCCTGTCCCTTTCTAAGCTGTTTTAGCCACTTTTTTTGAGTTAGCCTTTTATTTCTAAATAGTGTTCCTATTTGTATGCCTCAGTAAACCCATTTTAATCATCATCTCTGAATTTCTATTATGGATGATGTAAATTTACCATGTTACACCACACTCCATTCCCTTTTTCCTCTCTTAAACATTTTTTATCACCAGTGTTATTAATCAATGTTCTTTATTTATCTTATCATCTCTAAATCAGGTGTATTGTCTACTGATGAGTGCTGTTCTGTGATGACATTTTTTCTCTCATATATTATCTTTTTTTTGCTTTACTCTGAATTAATTGGCTGGTGCTTCTCACTCATTGAATTTTGACTGTGGCATGATGTTTTAAATTACAGGAAAGCTAAGTCCATGGATGTTCCAGTGTTTACGTTTTTTCTTTTATTCTTTTAAGATGTTTAACTGTCCAAAAAAAGATTGAATATCTTTGAGGTGTATAATGTGTTGATTTGATTACATATGCATTGGGTAATGACTGTCACAGTCAGAGTAACACACGTGTCACCATCCAATCTGCACACTTTTGTCTCCAGAACTTGATCACCTAATAACTGAGGGTTTGTGCCCTCAATAAATATCTGGATTTTATCCCTCTGCAGCTCCCTCCACACCACAATTTTATCAACTTTCTGCCTTTCAACCAGGCAAGAATTCTCCATCTTTTCTATTGTTCATTTCATTACCTTGTATTTTTGTATTTTAACATGGACTTTTGAGTTTTAAAATTAAACATCTTACATAAAATTGTCTAAAAATACTAGTAATTCAATACTAGTTACTAGTAATTCAATACTAGTTGCTAGTATTTTACTAGTAATTCATTATATCGACTTGGTTTCATGTGTGTCTTCATTTGGTATAACAATTTTAGGGCAGTGTCACTGGGCACAGCACCTAGGCCAGAATGGTCATAATTTGTTGAACTACTTAGAAATAATTATTTGCTGAATTAAAAAATATTCAAATGAGTACTGGAGCTTATAAAATGTAGCTTCAAATGAAAGATCATTTTCCTTTACTTTGTATTAGTGGGTTATTAGTTTTGCATGGTACTACACATATTTTCCCTGAAGTTGTCTTACGATGAAAATACAGACTCTTCTCATAGTGTTCTTACTGTTTTTAAGGATTGGTGGAAACCCAGGAAATGCACCGCTCCTCCTTTCTATAAGGTGGAATAAATTAAAGGACAGTTCACAGCGAAGTAGCTGGAGCCTCAGCTACCAGCTCCAAGCCAGACGGGTTTGGGTTGAAGCAAAACCCTTTAGAGGGTGTCTACAATGGACTTTTAGGCACTTCATGCCACCTTAGAGTGGGGTCCATAAACCAGAGTGAAGAACTGGCCAGATGCTGGGTTGAAGAAGAGGGAAGTCACAAGTCTTCTCATAGACTCCCCAGACAGATGACATATTGTTTGCCAGTCATCTCAGTCTTCAAACTCATTGTCTATTCAACTGTAAAAGCAACTGCATTCCACTGACATTTTAAGTTAGTTATCTAATATTTTTCATCACAACTTTGTTATTATTATCATTATTATTGTTATTATTATTGTCTCTTTGAGACAGGGTCTTGCTATGCAATTTAGGCTGGACTTAAGTTCACTTTGTAGCCTGGGCTGGTCTCAAACTCACAATGATCCTCCTGCCTCTCAGCCTCCTGAGTGCTGGGATTACAGGTGTGCGCTACCATGCCTGGCTCAATCATTACTTTAAATAGCTATAACTTAAGTCATTCCTGGCATACTTGAAAAAAGTGATATTGGAATAATAAAATTGATCAAAACTTTTAAATGGAAGAAATGACTCAGATTGTAGTGATGTTATTTTCACTATTATCAATGAAAAAATCCATGATCGGTAATGTGTTTAAATAGGTAGTTAAATGTTATATGTATACATACATATATATATATATATATATATATATATTTGAACATATAAATGTAGTTTCATTTATTTATATGTAAAAATTCTGCTCTAATATTGATAAGTTTCATATAATTTATTTTCTTGATCTAACAATTCAGTTCAACTTCTAAAGAATCACATAGCACACGCATATAAGGGCTACCACATAGAGATTTAAAAAGTTACATTGGTGACTATAACATCATATGTAGCAATACTTATCTTTGAACCTAAGTTTTCATTACAATTATCACTCATTTATCAAATATAAATATATAAGAACTTGGCTAAACATATATCAAAATATTATATTGGAAAGCCATCACTTAATTTGTTGAAACTAGATTTTTCTTTGGTCAATTGGATAAATACTTATTTTGCTACAGTCTTGGCATAAACACCCTTTCTGCTCCACTTGGTTAGATTTACATAATTCTATTCAATATCTTTAATTCTCATAGTTGTAAGACCTAAGAGCCATTGCTCATACATAAGTAAATGCATTGTGAAGATCTCATGCTCACAGTGTTGCCCTTTCCTGAGAACCTCTTCAAATCATATGATGTCTGTTATCATCCGAATTTATTGTTGATGATGTAAGTCAACTGATGAGTGCATTAGGTCATCTGTTAGTTTTAGGAAAACACAGGATGAAAGCTGGCTGTGACTTGGTGAAAGATGTATCACTGGCTCATACAGATCCCACTTTTTCACCATTTGGAAGGGCCTTCTCAAGATTAATCAAACTGTCATCAGTCTTACTTTTTGTTTTAGTTAAAAGTACTTTACTCCATAGTTGTAGGAAGGACATGAAAATACTGAAACACAATGTCAGAGAGTTGAAGTAGCAAAGTTCTCCAGGCCTCTGTAGCTTTTGCTTCCATTACCTAGCATTATTGCCCCCATGTATGGTCTGAACTTGGCTTGTGACTGGATTTGGCCAGCAGGATAACAAACATGATCTTGGGTGATTGCAATGGGCCTCACATTATCTAAATGCTATCCCAAGGACTCTAGCTGCCCTGTGATCTACAAATCCCTCTGAGATGATGAGACCAGGACCCCATAACAACCAGCAATGTGACAGCAGTCTGCATAGTTACTCAGGCAGGTGGGCTGCATTGCACATCCCTGTCTCCTTCAGCCCGGGGGATAGTGATGCATCAGCACAGGCAAAACAGAGTCCATCCTGGCCCTGGCTGGCAGAACCACCTCGTTGACCAGCTGGCCTGTGAGCGAGAATGTATGTTTGCTTTTTTAAACCACTGAAATTCGGGTTGGTTTGCCCAACAGAAGATTATGACTGATAAAATGTTAATTCCAACATATTTTTGCCAATGCAGTATTTTTTAAAAAGATATTATGTGCTGTTCATATTACTTTACTTGACTGACTCTGTCCTGTGTATAAGCTATTCAGTAAAACCCCCTGTAATCTCTGTACTAAGCAGCAAAATACATTTTCATTTCTGTGAATAAAAGTCCAATTACCATTTTTCAATAAAACATTGGAATCGATATCACAGCATGCAGCTTTTTAGATACATTTGAAAGAAATAAGTATTTAAAATTTCCAAGTTAAAGATCAGTGGTTTGCATTTTCAGTGACTTCTTGAAGCAAGAAAAAACTTACGTGTAGGTACTCTTTGCCTTTCTTTTTGCTTTACCTGCAATGCAAGATGCAGTTGAATTTAAAATTAATATGAATGATATAAGTTCATGATGTTCTTTGGCAAATGCACATATTCACACATACACTCTTACGAATAATGATGCTCAGATTTTAGAAATTATTAATTGACAGTAAATTCTGATTTCTAATAAAATCCACAAATTAGTCCACATATCATAAGACATGATCATTAAACTTTTCTTTATATATCTAATACGAAAGAAAGATCTAAATTGCTAAAGTCTTAATTGGTCCATGACTTAGCATGTGATTTTATTTTTAGTAGGGCATAGAACATATTAAACATTTTTATAGATAAAATGGATGAAAATTGGCTGTAATTGGAATGATTGTTTGATGATTTGATTTGCTATAGTAGATTTTCATTATGTTTTTGAAGAAATGTGTCAGTTCTGAAAGAAATCACATTGTTTTATTCATGGAAATTTCTCTTAGTTACATTTAGAAGACTAGGCTGTGTTGATTGAATATTGGAAGGTAGCTTTTTCTTCTTGTAAAACGTACTGAGAATACCTAGAAATAGTTTTTAAATTCCAATATAGAAAAATATGCACATGTAAATGTTGGATTTGTATACAACTCCTAAACAAAATATTCTCAAATTTTTATGAAACATTTGCACTTGTTTTTACAAACACAGTATTGTAGATCAGATTTTGTATTTGAAATGTCTGTACACTCTTCCTGACCAAGACACTTTTTTGGAGATGGGGTCTCACTCTGTAGTCTAGACGCCTTAAACTCACAATGATCCTCCTGCCTCAGCCTCTCCAGTTCTCGAATTACAGGCATGCACCACCACTCCTGGCTCTGACAAAGACTTTTACTAATCTCTTCAAGTTCTTGATAGTCATCTTAATATGAATATTTGTTCACACAGAGCAATGGAAAAAGGTACTACATATTTGTAGCAATTCACATTTTATAATAATTGATTTTTATTGACATATGGAATGTTGAATTTTCTTAATGATATTGCAAAAAGATTGTAAATCTAGTTAAAGTTTTAATCTCAAGTAATTTGAAAAATGCTGTACTGTTTTACTTATGAGGCAGGCATATGTGTCTCAAGCAGGAACTGTAGTGATTAAGCTTGATTGTGTCAACTTGATTGCTTTGGGAGACACCAGGGGGACATTTGAGCATGGTCCTGGGTGGGTCATGAAGCTATGACCCCGGGGCATATATCTGTTCCCTGACTCCTTCCTCCCTAATACTGTTGCTGTACTCTGATTCCTGGCCACCATGAAGTGAGCAACTTTGCTACCCTACACCCTTCCACCATGATTTTCCTGCCTTGGAGTAGCTGACCATAGACTGGATCACCTGAAACTATGGGCCAGATAAACTTTAAGTAAGGGGTGTTATATATTGTGTCTTAGTTAAGGAAAAGCTGACTAATACAGGCACTGAGAAGCTGATAAGGGCACCACCTGAAGGGCTGAAGTATAGAAAGTGAGAGAGTCCAGTGCAAAATTAGTGACAGCAAGTGAAGGCCTCTTCCTGGGCTGTGTCCACTGTGAGATCTTCGCTGGGCTCTCTACTTGCATACAGCTGAACCACTGCACCCTGCATAGAGATGCAGTCTTCCTTTGATTCAAGGGCTGGCATGACATGGCACACCTGTGCCCCAGACCTGCAGAGCATACTGGGCTGCTGAATGGGTAACCAGATTTAGGCTCTTTTTTCTGTCCCTGACACTGATCATCTTGTTCTGTGGCTGGCAGACACTCAGCAAGTCCTCTTGGCCTGCCCAAGTGAGACTGAAGTCACTTGCCTTTCTGGGGCATCCTTCTTTTTTTTTATTTTACAGTATATATTTTATTTGTAAGTATGTTGGTTTATTGTTTCAGTCATGTACTTAGATCCCAGCTCTATGTTTCCTTGCACACTTCCCACCATCAAGTTCACTAAATCCATCACTATAAAAATTTATTTTTAATTATTGAAAGTATAGTGGCCATCATTCTTTTTCAGAGAGCTAAAGATGATTTTCATTCATCTTGATTTGCTTAAGGAATTTTTGTTATTTTAAAGACAAAAGAATGGAGACATAAATCAGAATAACACATAAACATTAAAGGAAATACCAAATTATAGAGAAGATAGTAGGGAATTAGCACTGGATGCTGTATTACATAAAGTTATCTTCGCATCTGTTAACATAAAAACAATAGGGGAAATACAAAATTATAGAGAACATAGTAGGGAATTAGCTCTGGATGCTGTCCTACATAATGTTACCTTCACACTTGTTACTCAGTTATACAGATGATGGCTCCTTTGATTAATCAATTTTCTCCACCCTCATCTCTGTTGTTCTGCCACCCAATCAGTCATCTTCTCTGTGATAATAACTGTACTTTTGGGTTTATTTATATCCTTGGACTTTCACCTTGGGAAGAGACATAGCTGCTTCAAATTATGCTATAACATATATGGGTGTATACAAACTGCTATGGTAGGAGGTGGAAAAGCACCTATGCTCACAGCGGACCGCCCAGCTCTGCCCCGTCGCTGGTGCTGCGGGGACGGGGGGGGGGGGTCGAGTCCACGGGGTGCTGGGGCATCCTTTATGTTCTTCTTTCTTATTCCTTCCCTGCTCTGTCCTCCAGTCAAATAAAAAACTGTACTGCATGGCTTCTCATCATGAATGCCCTGTGTATATCAACCCTTCTATTTGGATCTTTGTTCCTCTTTTCCTAACCACAGACACCTTTCCTGACTTCTTAAGTATAGCCTAACTATGACTTTGTTCATCACTGTACAAGATTTAAAATATTTCATAATTTTCACTAAGTGCATATTATTGTTTCATAATTTTTTTTTCTAATATGACTGCTGGAGAAACTCAGGGAGATTCTTATTGACCTCTAGGCCCCTCGGTGTCTATTATGAAGTATATATTTGGTAAGTAATTATTGAATGCAGGTCAAATTGTTATAAAGCCATAGGCAGGAAAAATTGAGTACTTGAAAAACATTGACTTTGGGTTTTACATGTCAATTTATATCCCATTTTAAATTGCATGGATCTACTGAGGAGACGCAGTGTGCTATTGACATATTTGCACATCATGTCTTTCTTGTTCTCAGTTTCGTTACGGAAGCATATATCAAAACTCGAGGTTTGATCCTGGCAATATATCAAGTACAAGAGTTGTCTTCAAACTTTCTTCACAATCAACATATTCTTTGGAGCACCAATTACAGAAAGTGTATTTTCCTCAAACAATTCTGTGCCAGTAGCTTATTCACCATGACAACATACACAATACAGTGCATTGTGAGAGGGACACAACTGCTCCTAATGGAAGTGGTTCAAACTCCGCCTCAACTATTGGCTAAGTCTAACCTTTATGTGCCTATAACTTCCTTAAAAAACAAATTCCTCACATGTAATATGACATTAATCCCAACAAAAACACTGTGGGATAGGTAGCACTCTCTTTATTTTTGTGTAAAGAAAGATGAGAATTTTGACCTTGGATGGAACCTTCTGTGTCACAGAAAAACTGAAAAGAAAAAAGGTATAATGAATGTGCACTTTGTCGATTACCTAATGAGCCCTAAAAATTAGTACATTTTCCCTTTTCTGATATGTGTGACATGATAAAGAATTTCTTTTAAAAGCACAAGCTACACTTTGTGATAGTCAGCTATTTTTATCTCTGCATCTTGGTACCCTATTGCACAGGATGCATGGAACAATTTGAACACACATTTTCTATTAAAATATGCTTGCCAACTCTTGAAAAACTATTCATTTTTTGGAAAGGTACATTAAACAGTAAATGTATTGGGGAAGGTTGCTGTGAGATTGTGTGTGTTTATGAAACAAAACAAGTTCACCTCCCAGCCTGCTTGTAGGGGTTGTGAAAATGCTTTGTGCTCACAGGTGATCGTGAGAGTGAGTATGGGACACATGCCCTCGGGGTCCCAGCAATTATCAAAGGCTGTGGGCATTGACAGGGATGTCTGTTCCTTAGACTTGAAGAATGTGGGGGGATATGCCTCAAAGTTTGGGGTTCAGCTTTGCTATTGGGGAGCAGGCTGAATGGGGTGTGGGGGAGGTCCTGTGCTTCATGTGAGCAGGGAGCCGACTGTCCCAGAGTTAAGGTGGAATGTGATAAAAATTTGATAAAACAGACATCCTTGGAACTTATCTGAGTGGATCACGGAAGCACTGCTGTAGCTTGAGATGACAAAAAGCCACAGGTTTCAGTGTGTGTGGCTTAATTCCAGAATGAAACATGGCAAGTGGTTTCTGCTGTGTGTGGGATAAAGACGCCAGAGTAGGGGAGATGCTGGAAAACCAAGGGTTGTATCAGGCCCTCCACTAAAATCAGCATTTTTATAAAGGGAGCCTCCGGCCACAACTTTATGATTGGCATCAGCTGGAATTTCTGCAGTTCTTTGTTGGCTCAAAATGCTGCTTCAAAATCAGCTGCATTATTAATAAAATTTTAACAGCATAGAGTGATTACTGATTATCTTTAATCAATTATAAGTCTACTTGTTCCATAAAGTAATTTTATGGAAAATTCCCTTTAATGATAGATCTTTAATTCTACCATTCCATATATATGCATGGGAACTTATATATCTATGTATTTCTATAAATTCACACAAGTACACACACACACATATATATATATATAATATAGAAAATATTTGTTATATTTTAATAATTGAAAAACAAGTCATCTATCTCACATTCTTTAGTGAAAAATCCTGAAAAAGATATTAAGTTATGATATGGTGCTTGTTACTTATTTCCTATTCAGGTATCATTAGAAATACTCAGAAGTTTAAATGTTAAATTGGTAGCAAACATTCACATTTTACCATGAATATTTCAGATGTTTCTTTTAGCTTTAATTCTCACACTGCATTTCATTTTTGAAATTAGTGAACGCATGCTTTAGTTTCAATTATTGACAAGTTCCTAGCATTCTTCTGGGTCAAAGTAAGTGACAACAAATACTCCATAATAAACGTGGAAAGTAATTCCATTTGAATTTTATAAAACTAAAAATCACACTGAAAGTGAAATACGTGATATTTTGTATTTATTCACTCTAAATTATCATTCAGTTTTTTAAACTGAAAGTCATTTGTTAACCAAATTCAACAATTCTGAATGTATATCATATCATACATGATAAAAACATATACTGCTATCTATCAAATTAAAAAAATAATTTTATGGCATGACTGTAGCTTTTCTAGGTTTACCAACAAAACAGCCATTCCAAAGTTTTTTTAAAAAAGTGGATTCCAATGTCACAGAGACTTTTATTCTTTAATTATCTGGTCAACTTTTAAAACCTAAAATAAACATGTATTTAATTTTTGCAAACATGATCTCCTTTTCCTGCTAATATTCTACAGAGACAAGAAAATGCAAAGCAGGAGGCCAGGAGGGTGCAGTGTGGCTGTCTCCACGCATCCTCTCTGATAAAAGTAGGAATAAATTACATGCGGGCAGTGCGCTTTTATTATCATGTTAAAAGCCCAAATGGATAATGCTAGGTTGCCATCCAGTCAAGGATCACTATCTGTCTCATTTTTAACACAGACATTTTGCTTTTAATAATATGTTAATGGGAGGAGACGCGGATGCCATTTGTGTAATTCTTTGTTCTGGCTGAGGAATGACTGATATTATCTAATGAATATGCAAATAACTTGAGGCTCCTTATTAATTGTGTCACAGCCATCTGTTCCTAAAAAGAGCACTTGAAGATTTGCCACAAGACACCCTGAATGTGTGTGGAGAACTGTTAAAAACTTGGAGCAGTTCATCTATATATTCTAATGAGTCCATGGTTTTACTACCACTTTAAATGAGACAGCTTCCCCAAACTGAAATTAGGTCCTCAAATGAGATTATTTGAGGTGGATGTTTTATGAGAAAAATGTCAGGAAGAATATAATTGTTTCAAATTACCTAAACCATGAGTTTTAGAATCCAGAGGTTTTTGAAAAGAATCATGTATATGTGGCCTCAACCCACTCAGTTCAGTTCTCAGGCAGACGTGTATTGATTCAAGTATATGCATGATTAATAAAACACACACTTATTCAGAAAATTGAAGTCCTTTTCTGCTGGGATCTTATGAAAGGTAAACAATAGCTTTGGGAAAAACTAAAGAAGAATGAGAAAATAGAAATTATTGCTCCAAATGAACAGCACTTCTAAACTGGAATTGCAGCTAATAAAAATAAATTGCAAATAAATTTACTTCTATTTTTACATCACTTGTCCTTACATCAAATTCTGCTTCATTGATGTAGTTTGAGTGCATAGTTGTCCCAATTCAATAAAGTATTTTTACCTTTGACCACAGGGGTGAATAAAAAGGAAAATAGAAGAGTACACTTTATGTACAGCTTTTTACAAAGACATTTTCTATCATTTTAGATGATAATTTTTTCTAATAAAACACATATGTTTTTATTATTTAAATATATCCAACTTTCATTTGCATTTGGGCAAATAGGCACTTTAATAAGTTCCAGTCTCAAGTCAAAACTCTTTAAATAACTGAGTCATCTGACTTGAGATTTGTTCTTGAAAACAAAATAAACTTATTGTAGTGGTTGATACATTGTGTCAATTTGAAATTTTAGAAGCTTAACTAAGTGACTCAGCAGTTCTATATTGGGGGGGGGTGTAGAGGACACACCCTAGGGCAGCTGTTTATGCCATAGGATGTTGTAATGGTCAATACATTGTGACAATTTGAGACATTTAGAAGTTTACCTAAGCAACTCAACAGGGGGCAGGGGCCTCACTTTGTAAATATCCTCAGCCTGTGCAGGAGGAGGGCAGGGATACCCTGTGAGTGCTTCACCTGCCCTAAGGCAGGTAGCCTGCTTACAATATAAGGGATGAAAAGAGGCTTGCTCTCTCCTCTTTTGCTCTTGTTGCTTTTGCTGTCTTCTATTACTATAAGATGTTGCCCCTCTGCAATGCCACCCTGCTTCTGAGGCAGCAGATTACAGACTGAAACCTCCACAAACTCTGAGCTAAATAAACCTTTTCTCCCTTAACTTTGGGTGTTGAGTATTTTGTCTTAGCAATAAGAGAAAAGTAACTAAGGCACTTAAGAATTTCGTAAGATTTCTTCTCCGTGGATTATAGTTCTGATCATACACTAGATGTGCACAGCCACGTGTCCTCTTGCCTCAGGGTTCCAGATGTTGCTGATCCCTGTGGGTAGAATCAAATTCACAAGAGTTGCCTCTGTCCATGGTATAGAAGACCTAAAGAATCATGTGGATGGTTTGGAAATTATTTTTGCAAAATTACCATTTCTGTCCCCATGGATGGTGATATTATAGCCTCATGATATATAGACACTTAATATTGCCCTGATGTTTGATGCTCATGATAAGCGATGTGTGACCTGGGTGTGTTTTTTCTACATATAACAAAGTCACTTTTAATGACTCTAAATTACTCAATTTGTGCCATTTTTGGAAAAGGAATAATAGATATGTATTTACTGTTCCAATATGAGAACTATCATAGAGTATTGTATACAGAAAATTGGTAAGGGAGTAAACTTATAATACTATTTGGAGACTAGTATTATACATTTACTCAAATTTCAGTTTTCGTTATACACACACACACACACACACATGCACACACACAAGGTAACATTGTAAAGTAGGTGATGGATAAATTAATTCGTTCAGTTGTAACAATCAGCTCACTGTGTATAATCATATCACAGCATCACATGATACACTTGAAATACATAAAATAAAAATGGGTAAACACAAGTAACTTATGGCCCAATGTTTGAACTTTTCTACTGCTACATTAAACTTTTGAAAATTACTCCTATGAAAGAAAAGGAGCTTTCCCTCAACATGTACTAACATTAAACATTGCAGCAATGTGTGAGATTCTTTTTTCATGAGTATGTACTTTCTTGGTCAGATTTTTGAGTGGACCAGTCATGATGATAGTATAGCTTTTCTCTTTTTTCAGAAATATTGAAGTTGGGCAGTACAGGATGCTAATGTTTATGCTCAATGGACCCATTGCTTCATTTATATTAGATTTTTCTTATACTTTAAAGTTCCCGTATTCTTCAGTTGGTTAATACAAATATGTCTCTTCACTGTTTTCTTCTTAATGACTCCCCTTGCACCAATCCTCTTGGTTTCTCAATTATATTATGAAATTGCTTTTTTAAAAAATACAAAGTTGGTATAGATATTCACTGTATTTTCTATTACTGAATTTCTGCGAATAGTATTATAAATGTTGGCCATTACATCCTAATAATTCCCTTGGTGTTCTTTTTTCTAATTCCACAGTCTCTGTTCATGATTTCGTTACCTCTTCCCAGTAAGTACTTCGACAATAGCTTCTTCTTAAATTACTCTGTCTCTATGCCATACCTTAATGTATTGCTTTGAAGCTGTACAAAGCTTTCACTCTAAATCAATATTATTTCTCTGCACTTTCTTCCTTAACAATCTCTCAGCAGTTCCCACTGTATGGAGATGTTTTCAGCTTGGTATTTGATATCCTTCACTCTATAGCTACAAGCTACTCAGGAGAGAGGGGCCAAAATTTATACTTCCTGGCAAAACCCAGGTTTGTTTTTGCTCATTTTCTTTCATCCTCCTTTCCTTTATGTTAACTTCTCTTTCAATGGTGCCACTCCCTCTCTATAGTTTAAAGTCCTCTAAAAGTGTTCCTATTTTTGTACATGTTGCCTTTTTAAAACTTTTACCTTGCCCTTGAGTTGTTTCTCTTTTATAATCATGAATCACTGAAAGCCAGGAATAATGTCTAATTCATCACTGCTGATATGATTACTCATTTGCGCCTTACCTGCTGCCTTGCACACCATTTTTGAATTGAATTAACTTCTCATTGTTTTCATAACTAAAGAAAAAAGTGAGTAACAATGCTCTTGTAGTCCTTCCATTAGAATTTCTATTTTTCACGTACAAGATGTGATCAAAACATGCAGGGAATGTTTTGATGGATGCTCTTAAAAATAAGTTACAGTAAAAGACGTGTTGACATTAATTCACCTCAAAATCCTCCCCTCAGCTTGCACACACTCATCCCACGATTCTTGCCACTTTCTGCAGCAGCTCTGGAGTTTACTTTCCTGAGCATCTTTAGCTGCGCTGTCCTGGCTGCCTCAGTGGATTTAAACCATTTACACTTTATTGTCATTGTGACTTTGGGGAAGAGCCAGAAGTCGCAAAATGCCAGAGACTGAGGCGGGTGAGGATGCAGCGTCACATTTTATGAGCTGCCTTTTGGTGGATGGCACTGGGAAGCATCCACCATATTTTTTTATCACACCTCCTAAAGACACTGAAGAGCAAGGACTCCAGGACTGCTAAGGACAATGGCATGAACCATGGGTTAAGTACACCCAAATCAGGGGGAGTATTTTGGGGGAGATCAATGGCAATGTGTCTTTTTCTGTAATAGATTTTTGAAGTTTAAATATTCACCATATTGTTTGATCATCCGTTGTATGTGCTTTTTTGATGTTGTAATGGTATCACAATACATAAAAATGATCACCTTTCTGCTGTACTTGGTGGCTCTTCAAGCAAAAAATTTACATAAATGCTTTTTTGTAGTTTACTTAAATGCTTTTGGCTCTTCTTGTAGCTAAGTTATCTTGGGTCTTTAATATTGGCAAATGGTATTTGCATTCAGTACTATCAGGAAATTTTCTAAGTACTTTAGGTCTCTGAACTTTCCCTCCCATAACCAATTTACAAGGTTGTCTCATTGCTCTTATTTTACCAATAAAGACTTTCAGGCTCAGAAAGCTTCAGTGAATTCCAGAAAGCCCTAAAAACCAAAGATCCAAGGTGTGGAATGTTTATTTTGTTGGGCTTTTCTAATTCTTCCTCAGCTGCTGAATGCAGCTGCCGGTTGGGATGCCGCTTAGCTCAACGGTGCCCACGAGTAAACCCTTCAGTGATCCCAGCCCTGTCTCCCACACTATCCTTTTCTCTGCCTTAGGCTATGCCCACTCTGAATATTCCTGTTAAACCCTGTCCCTGGCACTATGCCCTGGAGTCCCCTAGTTGTGAACAGAACCCCTAAAGGAAATGCTTCCTTCATTGCTGCTAAAATTGACTGCCTCAATTGGTGCCTGCTGAGAGCGTGGGCATCTCATGCCTTCTTGAGTTTTTGGAACCACGGTCTCTTCTCACTCACTCTTTCTTTGATATTGAGGGTGACACTTCATATTGAGAAATCTTTAAGGGAAGAGTAGATACCGGTGTCAGTGTCCCCTAAACTCAGAGGACCCATGCTAAGTTCTGCTGAGAAGTCCCTTCTAACAGCAGTGGGTACAACCATGAATAAAATATGTTTTCTCTCCCTAGTGCAGCACATACTCTCAGCTAAGAAAAGTTTCTATTGAGCTTTGATGGTAATAACATGCCTACTCCTCTTCTGAATAAGTACCTTTGCTTGCAATCAATGTTGATCTGCATATTTAGGAAAATACGAAGGAAGGAAGCCAATCTCTCGAATATGGATGTTGAAGCAAAGGTCTCAAGGTCAATGAGATGTCTATAAAAATTTAGTATTTTCCAACAGAACATACCACTGACTGAGGTAATAAAAAGAACATGTTAGCTCAAGAAATTCTTAGATAATTTTAAAGGTGTTCTATTTCTGAGCAGCATTACTGAGCAACCAATTAAGATGGTAAGGTATACGGAAGTATCTGCCCCACAGAGGCCTATATTTTGATCCCTGAAACTTGTGAATACGTTATGTGCATGGAAGAAAGGATTTTTGCAGATACGATTCAGATTACAGACCTTGAGATAGGGAGGGTATTGTGTACAATCCAGGGTAGTCCCAGCTGATCATTTAGGCCCTACAAAAGTCTTTCCAGGAGACGTTGGTATCAGAAGAGGCTGTGACTGGGGGAAGGTCAGAGGGACAGACGGTGCTGGCTTTGGAGGAGGAGAAAGTGGGCTATCAGCCAAGGAACGTGGCAACCTCTGGAGGCAGATAAAACCAGCCAGGTGAGTGCACTGCTTCCCAGAGCTTCCTGGAAGAAAGTCAGCTCTGCTTGCACATAGCCTTTAGCCCAGTGAGGCCCAGCTGGAGTATCTGATACTCAGAAACATAAGAAAGGGAGGTTCTGTTGTGTGCAGTGGGGTTGGTGGCAATTTACTACCAGCAAAAGAGAAGGAACTCAGCTTCTCATGCCTGGGAATTAGTCACTGCTATAAAATCTCCTTAACAAGGGGGAAGTAATTTATTATTACAGGCCAATGGATAGGGCTGGAAGAATTTTGAGAAAGAAGAAGCCTAGAATGTCTTCAACAGTTTGTCATAGAAACAAAGACATAAGGATTTTAAATGAAGGACTTGAGGAGGGTAGTGGTAAAGACTTAAATCAAGTTAGAGAGATCTAAGTTACCTTGAGTAAGTAGACTGTTGGCACTGATATGGATATAAAATTACTATTGGTGATAGATCAAAGATAATGAAGACCATGTTCATGGAAAGTGGAAGAAAGTGAACTCTTTTACATAGTGGCAGAAAGCTTAGATAGGATTGTGTCCTGTGGTTAAGTGGAAAGTAAAAATTTTAAATGATGTCATTGAACATCAAGGTAAAGTGATTTTCAAGTAAACTGTCATTAAAGTCAAAACTTTTTCTTTCTCTTTCCTACTTTGGGTAAAAATGTGCAAAGAAAGAAATAAATTAAGAGGAAGATGTGTTTAACAAAATGGGTCCAAGACTTGATCTGAGAAGTTCAAAGTCCATCCAGATAACAAACATTTCTAAAGTGCCGATATTAATTGCCAGAAATAGGAGCTTTTGAGAAAAAGCGCAGGGTACGGTAGCTTAACTTTTGCTGATATTTTTCAAAGGATTAAATGGTCAGGCTCTAGCTATATAAAATACTTTTGGAAGTGATAGACCATGACCAAAAAACCCACTTAATGAAACTGGAGAGTATCTAGGACATTTAAGGGCATTATCACTCAGTCATCTCAGTAGGACCCAAAGGATAGTAATAGGACATAGAAGGATCAGTGGATTGGTCTCAGTACTAGAGCAAATCTTCATCACCTACAGAGGAGATGATCAAGGTTTTTGAGCAAGATGTATCAGCAAAAACAATTCAGCCAACAAAATTATAGAACAATCCACCCATAATAGCCTAGTATGTAATAAACATTCACCCAGATGATACTCAAATTTGTCTACTTTGTCCATCAAATTTTCAACAGAACATATTTAAAACTAAGATTATCATCCTAGATTTGGTGATTTCTCATTGTAATTCTGTCAGATTTTACTTCTTGTACTTTTAAGCTGTATGCATTAGTTATGTAAATATTTAAAATTTTTATATTCTTTCTTTATATTGATGATGTGACTCTTAGTACTCATTTTTTTTTTCGTGGATAAAGTTCTTGGCTCTGAAATTTGCTTTGATGTTATACAGCTACTCCAATTTTCTTTTAAATAATGTTTCTATAATATATGGTTATCATCTTTTTAGTTTTATTCATTGTGCCTATTTATTATTTATTTTGTGGGACTGGAGATTGAACCCAGGGCCTTTGCACTGAACTACATTCTCAGCACTTTTAAAAAACTTCTTTTGAGACAGTGTCTCACTAAGTCACTAAATTGGCCAGTCTGGGCTCAAGCTGTAGTCCTTCTGCCTCAGCCTTCCAGTGTGTTGGGATAACAAGTTTTCCTCTTCACACTGGTAATGTCTCTAAATTTAAAAGGCATCCTCATGTACCCGTGTTGGTCAGGTGGGCAAACATCTCTCAGGCTGTCCTAGACTGTCTTTATAGTTTCTTGTCTCTCAGGGATTTTTATATATGTACTCTTGAAACACTCTTTTCTGTAGTTGTCCAGTTTTCTAGTTGTTTCAAGAGTAAGGGTAACCTGGATGCTTATTATTACACTCCAACCAGAAGTTGCAGTTGGATACACCTGATCACAGGACTCATTTTTTTTTTAAATAAAAGCACAAAAACATATCAACAAACAGACACAAATTAGCATAAAAAATAGTACAATCAAAACTGATCTACAGACAAGGTGACATGGACTCAACAGTGGTTGTTGCTTTACATATTGATATCTTCGAAGTATATATATATGAACCCAGATACAGACATGCCAAACTGGTCAGACAATTAATCCTCTCAACAACAGAAAAACACAAAAAACAAAAAACCAAAGACAAACAAAAACAAAAAACCACCAATAGTTGCTGCTTTGCATATTGATATCTTCGATGTGTTCAGGATAACACATACAGACATACAAGATTGATGAAATAACCCGTCATCAATTATTCCTTAGCATTAAGTGATATAATACAATAGTAGAACCATGTTAGCCCTTCCGCATATATGTATATTCATATATACATACATATATTTTTGTCTCTTTCTTTTCTCCTTTCCCTCATCCCATCTGTTCTTTGTTTTTGAAAAGATTTCCTTCATGTTTCTTAGTTTATATTTCCACCCTCAGGTTCTTACACCAGTGATACAATACGTTACCTGCACATGTACCGCTGATTTATTTCACTTATGAGTATGGACTCCAGTTTTGACCACTTGCCTACAAAGTCCCCAAAACTGTCTTTCTTTATAGCTGAATAATATTGCATTATATAAAAATGCCACAGTTTTTTAATCCAGTCTTCTGTGGATGGACACTTGGGTTGCTTCCACATTTTAGCTATTACAAATTGTGCTGCTATAAACATGGGTGCACATATATCAGAGTGATATGATGTTTTCAGATCTTCTGGGAAAATACCCAGAAGAGGAATAGCTGGTTTAAATGGAACCTCTAGACCTAGTTTGCGGAGAAATCTCCAAACG
>PVLD010024519.1:0-25332 GCA_004027595.1 Dinomys branickii
TGTAGGCAAGTGGTCAAAACTGGAGTCCATACTCATAAGTGAAATAAATCAGCGATACATGTGCAGGCAACGTATTGTATCACTGGTGTAAGAACCCGAGTGTGGGAATATAAACTAAGAGACATGAAGGAAATCTGTTCAAAAACAAAGAACAGATGGGATGAAGGAAAGGAGAAAAGAAAAAGACAAAAATGTATGTTTGTATATATGAATATACATATATGCAGGATGGCTAACATGGTTCTACTATTGTATTATATCACTTAATGCTAAGGAATAGTTGATGACGGGTTTATTTGATCAATCTTGTATGTCTGTATGTGTTATCCTGAACACACACTTCGAAGATATCAATATGCAAAGCAGCAACTATTGGTGGTTTTTTGTTGTTGTTGTTTTCCTGTTTTGTTTTTTGTCTTTGGATTGTTGGTATTTGTGTTTTTTCTGTTGTTGAGAGGATTAATTGTCTGACTTATTTTGCATGTCTGTATATGGGTTCATATATTTACACTTCGAAGATATCAATGGATAAAGAAATAACCACTGTTGAGACCATGTCACCTTGTCTATAGATTAGTTGTTATTGTACTATATTTTATGCTAATTGGTGTCTGTTTGTTAATATGTTTCTGTACTTTTATTTTTTTAATTAAAAAAATAAAAAAATAAAATAAAATATTGGACTGAACAGAGTTTCCAGATGTTGGACATTTAATTTTCCCACCAGCAATGTATGTTTATAAGGACAAGAAGATAGCAAAAATATTAAATATTTTCTTCTTTTCTTTTATGCCTAATGAGATCTACATTTGGCCACTTATACACACATGTATTCACGGGATTTGCTGTTTAATTCCTGCCTGCCTTGCTTGATTGTAAGCTCTGAATGGTGGGGCTAGTTTACTCCCTGCTCTAGTCCCTGTGCATACCGATAGGACCTTACCTCTTACCCCAATCTTCACAGCATCTGGTGCCTAGAGTAGTTCCTGGCATATATTAAGCAACAGGTAAGTATTTTGATAGTGAATTTTGTTGGTAACTGAGGATCTTGATGAATTAATCAATGAAAGAATTAAGATAATGAGTGACAAAGGACACTGGTCAGTAGTTTCCCTGGTTACAGATTAATATGCAGAGTCAATGAGGATTCTACGACATAAAGAGACATTGCTATGAAATCATTATTTCATATGATGTTTTAAGACACACTCAGACTTAAAAGATAATATGTTATGTGTCTAGTGTATTGAATATATTGTACCTTTTGATTCTTTCAACAGCCATGCAAGATAAGTCAGGTGTATCCATATAACCTTGTAAATGAGCTAATGAAGACTGAGAGAGGTGGATAACCTGCAGTCTGATGCATGGGAATCATCAGAGCTTGGGATATAATCCAGGTTCTCTGCCCACCGATTTATGGGACCACACAGTAATGGCCAGGTCAGCGGTTTAGGGGTACTGCCCAGAAGACCAAGGTGCCCTGAGTGAACACTGTGAGAACTTACCAGTTGCTGCCAATGAGGAGAACGTTTCCATTAAAGAAGTCTACCTCTTGTGATGAGGTGATTGTGTCTGCTTCTCTCTCATCCCAGTTAGTCAGCCTAGGGCAGCTTTCCCAGGGTAAAGGGATGGGTGGGAAAATCAGTCTTTGACTACACACAAGGAAAAGAATGTGATGCAATTTCTCTATGCTCAGAAAATTGGGCATGAAAGTGCAATTCAGTTTTTATATAGACTGCACAGTAAGACTCTGTGCCCTTCCAGTAAGGCGAAGGGCAGCCTGACTGAGGAGGACCGCATGGATGCAGGACCCTCACTTTCTGCATCAGGGCACCTGTGTTAGTGCCCTCAGCAGCCTGAAGCAGAACTCAAGAGCCAGCACGGGTGTCCTAATCCTGGTACCACCCAGGCCGTCCTCTCAGGGGCAATGCAGCCTTAGCCAGCAGATGCTTTCCCACTGGCAGCATGGAAAAGCGCATGGCAGTGGCTTCACTGTGATGCAGAATCCAGCCTGGTGCTTTGCAGGTGGACTCTAGCGTTTCTGTCACATAGTGCAATTAGGGTTCCTGTCATTCGCTCACTCTACTTTTGTGTCAGCAGCCAAGCATCAAAAATCTACCACATGTACCTCTGGGAGAGGTGCTAGGTATACAAAGATTTGTTTAAAATAATTTTGTCATGCTCCAAGATACTGGAGAGCTCAGTGCTGAGTGAGAGATTTGAAAATAACCAATGCCACTAACCACATATGCTGATTAATACTGATGTCAACTCGACTGCATTAAGAGGCTCCTGACAAGGCGACTGGACCGTGAGGGCGCTGACATCAATGGAGTAACAGCTGATAAGCCAATCAGAGGTGGGGCTGAGGGGGGAAATTTGGTCATGGGGCGTGACCTTGGGGGCTGTATGTATCTCGTCCCCAGCCCCTTTCGCTCTGACCCTTCCTTCTCTCTGCTTCCTAGATGTCATGAATTGAGCACCTTTCCCACACTATGCCCTTCCTCTGCAATGTTTGTGGAGGTTTCAATCCATACTTGGCTGGCTCTGAGGCAGAGTGGCACATGGCAGAGGGCAAACATTCATGGCGGCAGAACACAGCAAAAACAACCAGCAAAAGGGAGGAATGGCTGCAAGCAGCCTCTTTCCTTCCCTTACATTGTAAACCACCTACCCCCACCCAGGGGGCATGTAGCTCTCACACAGTCTCCATGCCCTCCTCTTCCACAGGGTCAGGATGTGTACAAAGTAAGCACCCTGGCTTCCTGCTGAGTCTTTCAGCCAAACCTCTAGACTCCCCAAGTTGACAAAATGTATCAACCATAACAATGCCCTTAAATAATCCTGAATTACTTATTCTGATTTTAATTGTATTTTATCTGTTTTTCCGACCACTAACTGTGACATGGAAAGTAATTTCTCTGTTTGCCTCTATGGTTATGAGATTAAGCTTGATCACAGCCCTGCAGGGAGCTCTGAAGGTAGCCACTGGGAGAGTTGAGGTCCTTTTCCTTTACTCCCCTGTGCGGGGAAGTGAGAGTCATTCTGTACTGCTGTCCTCAGCCTTGTACCAGGAGTCGTGGGGCTCTTACCTCCTTTCTGACGGGACAACAGGACATTTTTCACTGTGGACAATTTTGAATGCTGTGAAGGTCCACAGTGTGAGCCATGTATGAAAACAGAATTTAAAGTTAAATATACCATATCCTTCTATAATGCCCACAACCTCCCAAGACCCCACAATAATTTCTAAATGGAATATTTCAAATAGAATCTTAAATAATTCTCATGAAATCAGAAACCCTGTGAGCACAGGATGAGAATTTCCCCCGGAAGCAATTGCTTGATGTGGAGGGATGTGTGCTCTACAACCAGGTGTACTCCACAGCTAGCCCGAGCCCCAGCCACTGTCTGCTGCTTCCTTCCCTCAAAGCACAGTGTCCACAGCTTTGTATGATATTTCATTCAACCTCCTCCCTCTCCTACTTTACCTACTGGACTCTATACTAATGTTATTCTGCATCTCCTGATGTCAAGGTTTAATTAGTGAATTAATAACTAGATCTATAGCTAGCTATTTATACCTCTAATTTTTCATTCCCACCCTTTTGGTCATCCTCTCTTTTGGTTTTCTCTCCTCAGAGGCTAAAATTCAGAGTTCCTTTGGTCCAGATTTCAGTGGCATAAAAATTTTGCCAACTGGGAAGCCTACCTACTGTGGTTTCCTCGGAGACCTTCCTAGAGACAGTTCCATTGTCTTTTTATGATTCTTACAGGGTTATATTATTCTTTGCACAGGCCAAGAGAGCTATACGGGTCTAGTGGGCACTTTCCTAAAATACAGAAAACTGAGAGAATAAATTTTTTAACTTTGATATTTACTTCATGTGCTCTTTACTTAGACCATTGTACATGCCACACACTTCTGCTGAGAGAAAGCTAACTTTCACCCCCACTTGCTCCTTGACCACTGATGAATCAGAAGTGTGGGAGTCAGCTTTGAGATTGATACTATTTTAGAACTGAGAAATATTTCTCACGCCGCCATCTGGGCATATCGTTGCATCAGGCAACACAACTGCCCTAAAACCATTCCCTGACCTCTAGCTTTGAAATTGTGAAAAGGATGTTTGAAAACAAAGAACTCTTTTCCATCCGCATTTCTACATTCAATTTGAGTCACACTGTTATAGTCTATTTAAGTACATGATTTGGTTGACCTATTATTTCCTTATTCACTCAGCTTGCTTCATTTGTGCATGTTTTCATCTCCTTCATGTGGCTAGTGGCTGCTTAGTAGAGAGCACTATATTTTCCAGACCACTGACTTTGCTCAGATCTCTCCAAACCTTTGAAAGTGAGAGAAGGTGTGTGTGGGGGGGTGTATCATCGGTAGGAGACTATTCCCATAGTCTGCATTTGAAGGACCATAAAGGTGCAGGTCAGGCTTAGAGCAGAGCAAATGAAAAGCAAAGCATATATTCATTGTCTAATAGAAGGGCAGAGAAATAGAAAACTTTTGAAAGCAGGCCAGAGGAACTTTTTCAAGTTCTGGAAGAGCTTCAGCCAAGATTTGCCTCAAGAATTTTAGTTTCAGACTTTTTAAAATAAGAAAATATGAAGCTGTGTGTGGTAGCTCACACCTGTAATCCCAGCACTTGGGAGGCTGAGGCAGGAGGATTGCTATGAGTTTTAGGCCAAAGTGAGTTCAATGCCAGCCTGAACTGCATAGTGAATCCCTGTTTCAAAAAGACAAAAGAATAAAAAGATAAGAAAATATACTAATGAAAATGTAGAGTAAAAGATTGTTAGGTTGGAAGTATAGCTCAGCAGTAAAGTGCATGTGCAGCATGCACAAGATCCTGCAAGCAACAATAAAATTCCTTATAAAATAAATAAGAAAAATGTTGTATATACTAAGAAAACAGTTTGTTGATTTTCCCTTTCAGAGATTTTAATATGTTAATGTGCTTTGTGATTCTGCACAAGAGATAATTAGGCCAATTTCCTAAATTTGTTAAACATTAAATTCTGTAGCACAGTGTCCAGTACCTGGAGCATGTGCTTGTGAAATGTAAGTTCCAAAAGGTTGGACAGCTCTGTTGCTGTAGTTTTACTGGTTGTTGCTCAGGGGCCTCTCTTTTCAGCTGGCTGTGAATTTCCTTAGATGATACTGCATGTTCTTGCATCTCCAACTTCCTAGGATTTCCATTGCACCTTTGGCTTCTCTCTCACAACTACATGCACTGCCCTCTTAGGGGCTCCTTGCCTGCCCCACCCCAGGCTGTCCTCTGAAATGTATGTGCAAGCTTCCCATTCTGCAGGCCTGTGAAACCATTACCAAGTCAATGATGCCAAGATTGGCCATCAGCTCAAGCAGTAGACAGATCCCCTTGGACAATGGCTGCATTGGCCTCTCTGAGTCCCCAGATGGCTGAACTCAGGGAAACACTTCCCTAAACACTCACACTAAATAAGCAGGGTGCCCTGGGATTCTCATCCCAAAGAAAAATTCTTCAAAGCTTACCCATTTACAACCTAGAGTAGGGTCTGGCCAATAACTGTGATGCTCTCAACATACCTTTCCTACTGTACTGAAGGAAATTACTTGGCTTCTTTTTAACAGCACTAATATTTTCAGCAATCATGACCTTTTTAACCCCAGTTTTACACATGCTTCATTCATGACCAAGCTATAAAATTTTCACGTTTCAGCTCTACTTTTTGCTTCTGAGCCTCTTTTTTTATTTTAAAGAAAATAGTACAAAAATCAAAAAACACAAAAGCAGAATACAAACAACACAAAGCAAGGACATTAGAATTGATACAGGGTTTCAAAACAAATGATAGGAATTAGCAGTAGTTGTTATATTACATATTGTTATTATCAATGAAGTTGCTCAGATTACCAGATGTAAGAATAGAAGATTGATCAAATCATTAAAGAGAATAAGAAAATAATAATTTAAAAGAACATTAGAGACAATACATAGTGGCACTAGACAGTATCATAGAAATTTATCATTGGTTGTTATACTGCAAATTGTTGTCATCACATAAATTGCACAGATTACCAGATACAAGCATGCAAAATTGGTCAAAATAGTAGGAAAAAAAACTTTTAAACATTAACTGTTCCCAACAAACCATCAGACACCAACAGCACAGTTATACCATCCACATATATATATATATATATATATATATATATATATATGTTTGTATGTATAAAATTTGCCTTAGTACTTTTTCTTCTTTCCCTCATCCCAGTTGCTCCTTCTTTTGAGCAGTTTCTTTCCCTTTCTTATTATCTATTGTACATTTTGGGTTGTATTTACTTTTTCATGTTCTTATACCAAGGAGACAATGTGATGCTGACACATGAGTCCAACTTAATTCACTTATGAGTATGGTCTCTAGTTGCATCCATTTACCTATAAAAGCCTCAAGAGTATCTTTTTTATAACTAGTAATACTCCATTGTATAGAAGTACCACATCTTTTTTATCCATTCTTCAGTTGATGGGCATTTGGGTTGTTTCCAAGATTTAGCTATGACAAATTGCATTGCTATAAACATGGGTGCATATATATCACTGTGGTATGATGGTTTTAATTCTTCTGGAAAAATATACAGAAGGCTAATAGCTGGGTTAAGTGGGATTTCCAATCCTGCTTTTGTGAGGAGTCCCGGACTGATTTCCACAGAGGTTTCACCACTCGACACCCGCACCAGCAGTGGAGTAGGGTTCCTTTTTTCCCACAGCCTCTCCAGCATTTGTCATTGGTTGATTTCTTAATGATAGCCATTCTTTGTGGGTTGAGATGAAATCTCAGCATTGTTTTAATTTGCATTTCTCAAATGACTAATGATGTTGAACATTTTTTCTTATATTTGTTCACCATTAGTATGTCTTCATCTGAGAAGTATGTGCTCATCTCAGATGCCCATTTTTGGATTGGGTCTTTGAATTTTGGGGGTCTGATTGTTTTTAGTCCTTTATATGTTCTAGATAGGAGTCCTTTGTCTGAGGAGCAGTTGGATAAAATCTTGTCCCAATTTGTGGGTTTTATCTTCACTCTGTTGGTGATTTCTTTTGATGTGCAGAAACTTTTCATTAAGATGAGATCCCAGTTATTGATTCTTTGAAATATTTCCCATGCAGTTTGGTTTTTTGTTCATGGACTCTCTGCCTACCCCTATGTCTTTGAGAGTTTTACCTTTCTCTTCCAGTAGATTTAGTGTTTCTGTTTTGATATTTAGATCTTTGATCCATTTTGACTTTAGTGCATGGTGATAGACATGGGTCGAGTTTTAGTCTTTGGCATGTGGAAAACCAGTTTTTCCAGCACTATTTGGTACAGAGGCTATCTTTCTTCCAGTGAACATGTTTGGCCACTTTGTCAAAAATAAGATGGTTGAGTGTATTTGTAGCTGTGTCTGCATCTTCTAATCTGTTCCACTGATCTTCAGTTCTGTTTTTTTGCCAGTACCATGCTGGTTTTATCACAGTAGCTTTGTAGTATCATTTCAAGTCAGAGATTGTGATGTCTTCTACCTTTCCTTTGTTTCCCAGGATTGCTTTTGCTATTCTAGGCCTCTTCTGGTTTCAGATGAATTTTTCTGGCATGTTTTCTCTGTATCTGTGAGGTATACTAGTGGAATTTTAATGGGGATTGCATTGAATCTGTACAATTTTTGGGTATGGCCATTTTCACAATGTTGATTCTTCCTATCCATGAGCAAGGAATATCTTTCTATTTTCTGAAATCTGCTTAGATTCCTTTTTTCAGAATACTGTAATTTTCACCATATAGATCTTTTACTTCTTTTGTTACATTGATTTGTATTTCTTTTTTTTAGATGCTATTATGAAAGGTGTGGTTTCACTGATTTTTCTCTCAGTCTGCTTGTCTTTTGTGTACAGGAATGCTATTGATTTTTGAGTACTGACTTTGTATCCAGCTATGCTACTGAATTTGGTTATTAAATTTATGAGTCCTTTGGTGGAGTTTTGGGGGTCTTTTATGTAGAGTATCATGTCATCAGCAAATAACGGTAATTTCACTTTTTCTTTTCCTATCTTTATTTCTCTTCTTTCTCTCTCTTGTCTAATTGCCTTGGCTAATATTTCCAGAACTATGTTGAATAGAAGTGGTGACAGTGGACATTCTTGTCTTGTTCCTGACTTTAAAGGGAAAGCTTTCCGTTTCTGACCATTTAGAATGATGTTAGCTGTTGGTTTGTCATAGATGGCTTTTATCAGATTGAGGTAAAGTCCATCTATGCCACTTTTCTGTCGGGTTTTTATCATGAATAAGTGCTGGACTTTATCAAAAGCTTTTCTGCATCAGTTGAGGTGATCATGTGATTTTTGTCTTTGGCTCTATTGATGTGGTATATTACATTAATTGATTTGTGTATGTTGAACCAACCCTGCATCCCTGGGATGAATCCCACTTGGTCATGGTGTATAATCTTCTAATGATTTGTTGCATTCTGTTTGCTAGTATTTTATTGAAATTTTTTGCATCTATGTTCATTTTGGAGGTTGGCCTATAGTTCTCTTTCTTGGTTGGGTCTTTCTCTGGTTTTGGTATCAGGATGATTCTTGCCTCCAGGAATGAGTTGGGGAGAATTCCTTCCTTTTCAAATTCCTTAAAGAGTTTGAGAAGTATTGGCATTAAATCTTCTCTAAATTTCTTGTAGAATTCAGTTGTAAATCCATCAGAACCTGGGCATTTCTTCATTGGCAAGTTTTTTATTACATTTTCAATTTCACTTGCTGATATAGGGTTATTCGCCATTTTTATATCTTCTTCATTCAACTTTGGTAGTTCATATGTATTAAGAAATCTGTCCATTTCCTGTGTTTTCCATCCTGTGAGAGTAAAGATTTTCAAAGTAGGTACTGATGATCTTCTGAATTTCTACAGGATCTATAGTGATTTCATCCTTTTCATTCCTTATTGCATGTATTTCAGTTCTTTCTTTCCTCTGTTGAATGAGGTTGGCTAGGGGTTTATTGATTTTATTTATTTTTTCAAAGTACCAACTGATTCATTAATTCTTTGTATTTTTTTTTAGTCTCAATTGCATTAATTTCTGCCCTGAGCTTTATAATTTCAGGTCTTCTCTGGGGTTTTGGTTTGATTTGTTCTTCTTTTTCTAGAAGCTTGAGGTGAAGCATAAGATTGTTGATCTGTGCTCATTCTGTTTTCCTGAGGTAGGAATTCACTGCTATAAATTTTCCTCTGAGGACTGCTTTCACTGCATCCCACAGGTTCCTGTAACTTGTGTCTACATTTTCATTTGATTGTACATAGTATTTAATTTCTTCTTTGGTTTCATCTGTGACCCATTGATTGTTCAGAAGGGTGCTGTTTAATTTCCATGTGTTTATGGAGTTCTTGTGATTTCCTTTGCCATTAATTTCCAATTTCATTGCACTATGGTCTGATAGTATGCATGAGATAATTTCAACTCTTTTGCATTTCCTTAAGCATGTTCTCTGTGCTAGTATATGGTCTATTTTAGAGAATGTCCCATGTGCAGCTGAGAAGAATATGTATTCTGATGCTGTTGGGTGTAACACTCTGCACCGGTCTACTAAATCCATTTGTTCACATGTTTGGTTTAGTTCTGTTATTTCTTTGCTAATTTTTTGTCTAGTTGTTCTATCTCTTTGTGATAATGGGGTATTGAAGTCTCCCATTATGATTGTGTTGCTGCTTATTTCATTTTTCATGTCTGTTAAAATTTGTCTTATATACTTGCGTGCTCCTGTGTTTGGTGCATAGGTGTTTATGATTGTTAGCTCTTCCTCTTGAAGTTTTCTGCTTACAAGTATATAGTGACCTTCTTTATCTCTTTTAATTGTTCTTGGTTTGAAGTTCATGTTGTCTGCAAACAGAATAGCGATACCTGCTTTTTTCTGGGTACCTGTCCCATGGAGTATTGTTTTCTGTCCTTTCATTTTCAGTCTGTGAATTTCCTTTTGAGTTGAATATGTTTTCTGTATACAGCATATTGTTCGATTTTGTTTCTTGAACCAATCTGCCAGTCTACTTCTTTTGGTTGGTTAACTGAGTCCATTTACATTGATGGATATAAATGATATGTACAGGCTTATCTTTGTCATGTTGTTTTCCTGCTGGTGGTTTCTGTTGTTTCTCTCTGTTTAACTGCTTGCTCTGCTTGATGTTTACTTTCTGTTGCTGTTCTTAAGGTTGTGGTCTTTTTTTCTCTTTCTAGAATATCTTTTAGAACTCTTCTAGGGTTGGTTTTGCACTCATGAAGTTCTTCAGTTGATCTTTATCGTGGAAATATTTTATTTCTCCATTAATTTTGAAGGGTAGTTTTGCAGGATACATCAATCTGGGTTTGAAGTTATTTTCTTTCAGGACCTGCAATATTTCACCCCAAGATCTTCTTCACTTGAAGGTTTGTGCTGAGAAATCTGCTGTGATTCTGATGGGTTTTCCTTTATAGGTGATCTGTTTGTTTTCTGTCACAGCTTTTAATAATCTGTTCTTTTGTTGAATTCCTGGGATCTTGATCACTATATATCTGGGTGTAGATTTATTTTGGTGATGGCTAGTTGGAGTTCTATATGCTTCACTTACTCAGATGTCCAATTCTTTTTCTGTGCTTGGAAAATTTTTGCTGTTACTTCCACAAATAGTTTTTTTATCATTTGTGCTGACATCTGCTGTTTCATTGATACTGATCAGTCTTATTGTTTTTCTTTGCTTCGTCTTGCAGCTTTTGAATTGTTATTTTTGGTTTCTTGTTATTTTTAAAAAGATCCTTTTAATGTCACTCATAACAATGCTATCTTTAAGATCTGAAAGTCTATCTTCAGCTTCATTCAAGTGGTTTTGCCAGCTTTTGATGGAAGTTTTAGTTTCCTGGATATCTATTTGAATCCTGTTGTTTCCTATACTGTTCATTCAAGGTGTCCATGAATTCACTATGCTCCTCTAGTTTTTCCCATGTCTTCTTTAGATGTGCTAAGCAATTCTTTCATTATTGTTGTCATTCCTTTTTTTACCTCAGACATTATTTCAGATCCGATGTCCTCTATGGCCTGATGGGTTGTTTCTTTACTTCAGCTGCTATCATTTTAGAAATTCCAGGTGTATGACTTCCAAGCTCATCTGTGTCGATATCTCCTGGACTTATTCTGGGAGGAGTTGAGGTCTGAGATTGCATTTTGCTCCTTCATTTTGTCATTTTCAGAGATGCAGAGGTTCCCTGGAGCTCAGCCTCACTCCCAGAGTGATGTCATAGTAGCGGGGCAAGGACCCAAAGGTCACTTGTGCTCAGTGTGACTCCCTCAATGGTGTGGGGGGGGGGACAGGGTGTGATCCCCAGTGCTCCCACAGTTTTCTGTGGCTCCACTTGGTTCCCAGGCAGGGGTTCCCCAAGCTGTCCAGGTTTTAGCCCTCTTTCCACTGGGCTATAGTAGTGGGTGGGTGGTGGTCACCCTGCCACTACCCCCGCCCTGTTCCCACACCAGTGTGTTGGGGGGTAAGTGTGCAGTTACTGAGGACCCTGAAGCTGTCTGAGTTTCAGCTTAGCTCCCCTGAAGTTGCACAGTGGGGGCAGGGAGGAGCACCCAAAGCCCTTGAGGTTGTCTGGGGCTCCCCATGGCTCCTCACCTCCCAAGAGGTGAGGCTGGCTCACCGGAATTCCCAAAGTTGTCCGAGGTGCAGCTCCACTCCGATGGGGGAAGAGGGGGAGAAAAGGAGGGACCAAGAGTGAACCCCAGGCCCCTAGAGCTGTCCAGGTCTCTGCCTGGTCCCAAGCTGGGGGATGGCAGCAGCTCACTGGAGTTCCCACTGCTGTCCGAGGCGCAGCTCTGCGCCCGTGGGGGACCTGATCCTCATTTTATATCTTGGCAAATACGGCTAGTATTATGCAAGCCATGACCCGAATGTTGGGCTACCTTGAAATTTCTACTTCCAGATTAATTATTCTGCTACCTTTAAATTCAGCTTCACACAAAGTCTTCAGACATGGCCAAATTATTTCCCAGAATGAAATGTGCATAACCTCCACTCTAATTTCCAATAGGGCCTTCAATCTCACCTAAAACCTCATAAGCCTCACTTTTTCTGTCTGCCTTGTAAGAAAGCATACAGAGGGCCAATGACATGTATGGTAAAGGACTACAAAAAGTGAAGAAGAGGGTCAGGGATGTAGCTCAGCAGCACAGCACCTGCCTAGCAAGCATGAGGCCCTGAGTTTGATTCCACGGTCCAAAAAAAAAAAAAAGTGAAGAAGCAAATTTATCAAAATAGAGATAGTAGATAAATCAGGAGGGGCTCACACAAAGGGACTGGAGGATCAAGCCTTTATGCAGTTCTTGACTCATGCCAGGGGCTGTAGGGGTTTGTTACATTCAGCAAGGTTGAACAATAAGTTATTGCTGCTACAGGTCAGTCAGCCCCTATAATATGATCACTATGAGACAAAACAGTTCCTTTCATAAGACCACATTCTGGCACAAATGCATATTATAAAATGGTTTGTTTAGACCTGTTCACACTGCAAAACATTTACTTTTCTACACTTCATACATTTCTATCAGCATTCTAGTGTTCTGAACTCTGACCAGAATCTCCTATCAATATCTGCTTACAACATTCTAGAGCTTCGCTAGCCAGCATCTATATATCTTTCCAAACTCCTTCACAAGCCACTCCTAAAGGCTTCTGAACCACGTGGTCAGATACAGTCACAGCACTGACCCCACTTCTGGTACCAGTTTTCTGAATTAGTCACTTTCCTATCACTGGGACAAAATACTTATCACTTTAAAGGAGGAAAGGTTTATTTTGGCTCACTTTATCAGAAATTTCAGTCTATGATTGGCTGGCTCCAAGGTAGAAATGGCAGGGTGCAAGGACTCAGCAGTGGAAAGCTTCTGTATCCCCGGAAGCCAGGTAGCAGTGAGAGAGAGACAGAAAGAAAGATGGAGCCAGGGACAAAAGTACACCTTTCCAGGTCAGCCCACCAGTAATACCGCCACATCCAACCAGTTCTCAAATGCCTACTTGCAGATTCAGCTAAGACCTCAGCAAGGAATGAATCTGTTTGATAAATATAGTTTCTCCATGATCCATTCACCTTTCAAAACTCTACCTTTAAACATATAAGTCTTTGTGGGGACATTTGGATCTAAACCACAGCACTTGAGAATTTCATCTTTGGTAAATGCCCCCTCCTGTGGTTTGGACGTCACTCAAACAATAATGTGTTAGAAACTTAATTCCCAAGGCAAAAGTGTTGAGAAATGAAAACTTTAAGACTTTCTGGGGTAATGTGGCCCTTGTCTTTAAGAATGGATTAAAGCTATTATCGTGAGGATGTCTCTGTTATAAAAGCCAATTTGGGCCCCCTCTTTGTCTCTCTTGCCATGTGATACCTTCCATCATGCTATGACTCAGCAAGAAAGCCCTCACAAATGCAGCCCCTTGATCTTAGACTTCCAAGCATTTAGAACTATAAGAAAGAAATCTCTGCTCTTTACAAATTAGCCAGTCTTGAATGTTCTGTTATAGCATCATAAAATGACTAAGACACCCAAATAACCCTCTACTAATAATAACATGACAAATATGCAATAATATTCATAGCAGTACTGTTTAAAGCAGCAAAACTTTGAAGTATCCCAAATACCTACTGAAAGAAAAATGAATGAATATTCATATAATAGAATATTGTTGTGGTCATGGTAGTTGAAATGAATGAACTAGAGTGAACTGAAAAAAAAAGTGGATGAATCCAACAATATATAAAGTGAAAAAGTAAAAACCAAAGATTATATACTGTATGGTTTTATGATTATATAGGTATACCTAAAATAGAAGGTAGTTCTTAAGAATATGTATACATACAATAAAAACAAAATTTAGGAACATGCTTCTAGCTTAGTGATATATTGGGGATATTTTGTTAGATGTAGGCTATTGCCAAGGATTTTGTTTTTATTTGGGAGATAGGTAGTTCATAAACATGCTTATGGTCCAAAGCACTTGTATATCAAAGTGAATTTCCCCATAAGAAATAATGGAGACTCAGATAATCTATTTGTTCCACAACCCAAAAATATTCATATAAAATTATTACAATACTGTATTATACAAAATAATAAAGAAAATATAAAATATATAAAGAAAAATTAACCTGCACTTACCTTTGGAAATCTTCATGGCTGGTGTGAGGGAGATAAGAGAGAGGAGGGTTATTATATAGGACAATTTTCACTATCACTAATGGAATCACTGCTATCTATTGGCTCAGTGAAATCTTTTTCTTTTAGTGCAGTTCTAACACGGAACCTATTTGATGACACTTGCTTTTGTCTCTTTTTAAGGATTTCACAGTAATGTGACATTGCATTGTCGTTAAACAGATACATCACTTGCACTGTTATAGTTTTATTTGAGTGGTACTTTTTTACAAAATTTTGCACTGTTTTCTACATTTTACACATTTCCCTAATCTCATTTGAGGTGAGGGATTCCTCCGTCTTTTTCTCCTGCTATACAGATGAGATATCCTCCATAGTTTCTTACTTTTGGGAGACAATTATCCAACATCACACAGCAAGAGAGAAAGAGAAGAAACACTGGTTCATTTGTGATTATGTGACATTTAGAGTCACACAGTACTCCTATTGCAAGACGTTGCTCATTAATCAAATTAAAATTTATTAAAAGTGTTTGCATAGGACTTCCGGGAAGATGGTGACCAAGTGACCAGCAAAGGAGGGATCCTCCTTGATAAACACCCCCAGCTTGAGACAGACTTGGCGAGCACGAATGCTGGGACCTCGGCTGGGAAGTTCAAACTGAATGTGTTTCTCTGAGCTGCCAGGGGAGAAGCGGCAGGGTGGCCCAAATTGCCATGGCGAGATGCAGGAAAACCCAGAGCGCTGGGCACCAGAGATGCTCACCGCAGAGGACAGGAGGAGGCTCGGCTGGGTCCGAGCACACTGGGGGCACAGCCAGCTTGATCCCTCCGGCCTCCTGAACCCAAGCAGCTCGCCAGCGAGTGCGGCCAAAAATCGGCTTTTTGGCAGCGGCAGCGCGGGGTGGTTTTGGAGCTTGCGCACCTCGGGCAGGCTACGCAAACCAGAACGCCGAACCGAGATCCCAATCCAGGCCCGGCCCCGCAGCCAAAGCCCTCAGCGGCCTGCAGTCTGCGGCCGAGGCAGCATGAGGAGCACAGAGGAGTGAAGCATCCCGCTCCCTCCCCCAGACCCGGAGAGCGCGAGGAAACAGAAGCAGTGGGGAGTGGCGGATCGTGAGAGTACCACAAAAAAACTGGCACTTTGGAACCATCCTGCCTGCAGGGACTCTGAAACTGGTGAGCTATCTGTGCGCAGCAACCAGATCACCAAGCGAGGGAGGAGATCTGTCCCCATACCTACAGGGAACCCTCGGAGGGCGTGGGAGCAGTCTTACACAACCCACCCAGGTCTCTCAGTAGGGAGTAGCGCACACCAAAAACCAGCATATGAACAGACTTTTAAGCGGAACTCTCAGCAGAAAGCTTAACGGACATTCTCCCGAAGAGAAGGAGTCATTGGAGCAGCCTTTGAAACAGACCTTTGCCTAGTGAACTGCCTGGGTAATTTATTGCTCAATATTTTGAATCTGATACACCAAAAATGGGAAGACAGAAGAACAAAACGCAGTCTCAAAACACAGCCCCACCCAGAACAAGGCCTGGATGCAAGGATACAGGGGAACTAGGAAGCCACATACCTACAAGTTATGAAACCACTGCATCCGAAAAGAAGAAACAACTCCATCAGGCCATAGAAGAGCTTAAAGCAGAAATATGCCACATACCTGCAATGATCTCTCAGACAAAAAAATGAACTGAAAACTATAATGGAAGAAATGTTCCGTACACATAGAGAAGAAATAGATAAAAGATTAGAAGAAAATAGGAAACAAACGGAAACGTTACAAGAGCAATTAAGGAATGAATTACCAAGAATGAAACAGGTCCAAAGAGATTGCCAGGATTTGAAAACTTCCATTGAAAGCTTGCAAAACCGCTTAAATGAAACCGAAGATAGAATTTCAGACCTTGAAGACAGCATGGCAGCTTATGAGCATGAAAGGAAGGATCTCATAAAATCATCAAAGACCCAAGAAAAATCAATCCAACAGCTCCAAGATGAGGCAAAACGAAATAATATTCGAGTAATAGGAGTCAGTGAAACAGCAGGAGACCACACAATCGATATAAAAAGAATATTTGCTGAAGTAATAGCAGAAAATTTCCCAAACAAGGTAAAAGATACTGAAGTACAGTTAATCGAGGCATATAGAACCCCAACAATCCATAACCCAAAGAAAAACACACACAGACATATAATAGTCAAGATCCCAGACATCGAGCAAAAGAAAACAATATTAAAAGCTGCTAGAGAAATGAAACAGATCACCTATAAAGGAAAGCCCATCAAAATCACGGCCTACTTCTCAACAGAAACCATGAAAACAAGAAGAGCTTGGAGCAAGTTATTACAGATTATGACACAAAACAACTTCCAACCCAGACTGATGTATCCTGCAAAACTATCCTTCAAATTCAATGGAGAAATAAAATATTTCCATAACAAAGAACAAATGAAGAACTTCATGACTGCCAAACCAGCATTGGAAAAAGCACTAAAAGATATTCTAGACGGAGAAAAAAGAGACCACAATCCCAAGAAAAACGATAGAAATAACTCCCTAAACAGAACAAGTAAGTAAACAGTCAGCAAAAGAAAGAAAGCAACAAGTAAATAAAATGACTAGAATAAGCCAATATATAACCATTATAACCATTAATGTAAACGGCCTCAATTCACAAGTCAAAAGGAAAAGATTGGAAGAGTGCATTAACGAATGCAATCCAACGATATGCTCTATGCAGGAAACACATTTTACTCAAAAGGAAATCCACAGGTTGAAAGTTAAAGGTTGGAAAAAAATTCTTCATGCAACAGGTGCCCAGAAAAAAGCAGGGGTAGCTATTATGTTTGAAAACAATGTAAACTTCAAACCAAAAACAATCAAAAGAGACAAAGAAGGCCTTTAGATACTAATTAGGGAAAGGCTGCAAGATGAAGAGGTAACAATCCTAAACATTTATGCACCAAACACTGGAGCACCTAACTTTACAAGTCAAATCTTAACAGACGTGAAAAATCAAATAACTAATAAGACTATTGTAATAGGGGACCTAAACACCCTTCTGACGCAAAGAGACAGGTCAACTGGACAGAAACTCAGCAAAGAAGTAACAGACCTGAACCAAAAGTGTGAACAAATGGACTTAGTAGATGTATACAGAGTGTTCCACCCCACAGCATCAGAATACACATTTTTCGAAGCTACACATGGGTCTTTCCCTAAATTGGACCACATTCTAGCCCATACAGCATATCTACCTAAATGCAAAAGAATTGAAATTATCCCATGCATATTATCTGACCACAGTGCAATAAAATTCCAAATTAATGACAAAGAGAACTCCAAAAACCACATAAACACTTGGAAATCAGACAACAACCTCCTGAATAACCAATGGGTCACACAAGAAGTTAAAGAAGAAATTAAAAAATACCTAAAAATAAATCAAACCGCAAGTACAACCTACCGGAATCTCTGGGATGCAATGAAAGCAGTCCTCAGAGGGAAATTTATAGCAATGAACTCATATACAAAGAAAACACAAAGAGAGCAAATAAATAACCTAATGCTACACCTCAAACTCTTAGAAAAAGAGCAACAAGCCAAACCAAGAGCCCAAAGAAGGGAGGAGATTATAAAACTCAGGGAAGAAAGTAATGCAATTGAGATGAAGAAAACTCCACAAAAAATTAGTGAATCAAAGACTTGATTCTTCGAAAGAATAAATAAAATTGATAAACCCATAGCCAACCTTATCAAAAAAGAAGGGAAAGATCTCAAATTCATGCAATAAGGAATGAAAAGGATGAAGTCACTACAGATCCCACAGAAATCCAAAAGATCATTAATATCTACTTTGAAAATCTCTACTCCCATAGAATAGAAAATACAGAAGAAATGGACAGATTCCTAGAAAGGTACAAATTACCAAAATTGAATCAGGAAGATGTAAAAATCCTGAACAACCCAATATCAATTAATGAGATTGAAAACGTTATTAAAAACTTACCAACAAAGAAAAGCCCAGGCCCTGATGGATTCACAGCAGAATTCTATAAAATATTCAGAGAAGATGTAATGCCAACACTCCTCAAACTCTTCAATGAAATCGAAAAGGAAGCAACCTTCCCTAACACATTTCTGGAGGCAAGTATTATACTGATACCAAAACCAGAGAGGGACCTAACCAAGAAAGAGAGCTACAGGCCAGTCTCTCTAATGAACATAGATGCAAAGATACTCAACAAAATATTGGCAAATAGATTACAGCGAATCATAAGGAAAATTATACACCACGACCAGGTAGGATTCATTCCAGGAATGCAGGAATGGTTCAATATTTGCAAATCAATTAATATAATACACTATATTAATACAGTCAAAGGCAAAAACCACATGATCATCTCAATAGATTCAGAAAAGGGTTTCGATAAAGTCCAACATACATTCATGTTAAAAACCTTAAACAAAAATAGGAATAGATGGCCTCTACCTCAATCTGATCAAAGCCATCTATGAGAAACCAACAGCCAACATCATAATAAATGGACATTAACTGAAAACTTTCACTTTAAAGTCAGAAACAAGACAAGGATGTCCATTGTCACCACTCCTATTCAACATAGTTCTGGAAGCATTAGCCAGAGCAATCAGACAAGAGAGAGAAATAAAAGGAATTAGGATAGGAAAGGAAGAAGTTAAACTATCACTATTTGCAGATGACATGATACTATACATGGAGGACCCCAAAAACTCCACAAGAAATCTCCTGGAATTAATTGACAAATTCAGCAGCGTAGCTGGATACAAAGTCAACATCCAAAAATCAGTAGCATTCCTATACACGAACAACAAACAGACTGAGAGGGAAATTGAGAAAACCATACTTTTTACAATAGCAACCAAGAAATTGAAATAGTTAGGAATCAATCTAACAAAGAATGTGAAAGATTTATTCAGTGAAAACTACAATACTCTGAAAAAGGAGATCGAAGAGGATTTCAATAAATGGAAAAACATACCCTGCTCATGGTTAGGAAGAACTAACATTGTAAAAATGGCCATACTACCAAAACTGTTGTACAGATTCAATGCAATTCCCATCAAACTACCATTAGCATACCTCACAGATCTAGAGAAAATATGCCTCAAACTCATCTGGAACCAGAAGAGACCCAGAATAGCAAAAGCAATCCTGGGCAACAAGGACAAGTCAGGTGGAATCACAATGCCTGACCTGAAGTTATGCTACAAATCTACTGTAATAAAATCAACCTTGCACTGGCTAAAAAACAGACCTGAGGATCAAGGGAACAGACTGGAAGATGCAACCATAACGAAAAACCCACTGAGCTACCTAATATTTGTCAAAGGGGTCAACCAAACTCACTGTAAAAAAGAAGGCCTGTTTAATAAATGGTGCTGGAAAAACTGGCTTGCCTCTTGCCAAAACCTGAAAATAGACCCAAGTCTATCACCATGCACCAAACTCAGGTCAAAATGGATCACAGACCTCAACATTAAAACAGAAACTCTAAATCTATTGGAAGAGAAAGTAGGTAAAAATCTTGAAGACATAGGAGTAGGCAGAGACTTCATGAACGAAAATGAAACTGCAAGGGAAACATTTCAAAGAATCAATAATTGGGACCTCATTCTACTGAAAAGTTTTTGTACATCTAAAGAAATCACCAGCAAAGTAAAAAGAAAACCCACAAATTGGGAAAAAATCCTAGCTGGCTGTCCCTCAGACACAGGACTGCTATCTAGAACATCCAAAGAATTAAAAAACATGTACCTGTCCAAATTCAAAGACCCAATCCAGAAATGGGCAGCTCAGATGAATACACACTTCTCAGATAAAGAAATACAAATGGCAAATAAATATATGAGAAAATGTTCCACATCCTTAGTCATTCGAGAAATGCAAATAAAAACAACATCGAGATTTCATCTCACCCCAGTAAGACTGGCCAGTATGAAAAAATCATCCAATAACAAATGCTGGCAAGGCTGTGGAGAAATAGGGACTGTATTACACTGCTGGTGGGAATGCAGACTGGTGCAACCACTGTGGAGAGCCGTTTGGAGATTTCTCAGCAAACTAGGTCTAGAGGTTCCATTCAAACCAGCTATTCCCCTTCTGGGTATTTTCCCAGAAGGTCTGAAAACATCATATCACTCGGATATATGTACACCCATGTTTATAGCAGCGCAATTTGTAATAGCTAAAATGTGGAAGCAACCCAAGTGCCCATCCACAAAAGACTGGATTAAAAAATTGTGGCATTTTTATATAATGGAATATTATTCAGCTAGAAAGAAAGACAGTTTTGGGGACTTTGTAGGCAAGTGGTCAAAACTGGAGTCCATACTCATAAGTGAAATAAATCAGCGATACATGAGCAGGCAATGTATTGTATCACTGGTGTAAGAACCTGAGGGTGGGAATATGAATTAAGAGACATGAATGAAATCTGTTCAAAAGCAAAGAACAGATGGGACGAGGGAAAGGAGAAAAGAAAGAGGCAAAAATATATGTATGTATATATGTATATACATATGTGCAGGAGGGCTAACATGGTTCTGCTATTGTATTATGTCACTTAATGGTAAGGAATAGTTGATGACGGGTTATTCGTTCAATCTTCTAAGTCTGTATGTGTTATCCTGAGCATACATTTTGAAGATATCCATATGCAAAGCAGCAACTATTGTTGGTTTTCTGTTGCTTTGTCTATAATTGAATTCTGATCATAATGTTATTGTACTACTTTGTGCCTCTTTGTTAATGCTTTCCGGTTTCTTTTTTTTTTTTTTCTGTTGTTGAGATGATTAATTGTTTGACCAATTTTGCATGTCTGTATGTGTGTTCATGAATATACACTTCGAAGATATCAATAGGCAAAGCAACAACCATTGTTGAGTCCCTGTCACCTTGTCTGTAAATCAGTTTTGATAGTTCTATTTCTTATGCTACTTTGTGTCTGTTTGTTAATATGTCTTTTTTCTTTTACTTTTAAAATAAAAAATAAATAATGAAAAAAATAAAAGTGCATATCTTATGGAACACTCATAGAACAAGTTACTTGCAATCCAAGGCTTATGAACAAAAGACTATAATTAATCCCAGACCTGATAAAGGAATCTTCCCCCAAATACTTGTATCTGATTTGAATCTCTACTGTTACTTGAGCTTTTAGTATCACCCAACTCCATATGCATGGTAAGTACTCCAAATTAGCTTGTTCAACCATGATCCTCCCTTTTAGTATACAGAGGTCAGAAAGCTATAGAACATAATTCTTAGACTTTCTTGCAGCTAGAGTTGCATACCAGAAAACTATAAGATGTTTAGATTTTGGTTTAGAAGTAAGCCACATAGGAAGAGACATAAGATGACATACCATTGCGCTGGTATGGGCAATGGTACTGGCAAAGAAACAGTGGATTCAGAAACACACCTACGCCCCAAACCCTCACTAGACCTAGGTTGAACCCAAGACAGCTTCAAGAACCTTAGGGAGGTGCCCCCACCTCTTCCCCTCCAGTATGGGTGCTGGCCTGGACCTCAGGGGACAACTTCAAGAACATTACTGACAGCACCACACTCACACGTACCACTGCAGGGGCCATGCTGAGTACGAGGGACTTTCCAGTCCTTGTCACTCCAATCCTACACCATTGGGGGAGTGATAATGAGCTCCAGGGAACCTCCAGATCTTCGAAAATGATAAAATGAAGGAGAAAAATGAAATCTCAGACCTCCACCCCACCCAGAACAAGTCCAGGAGACTGCAACACAGAAGAACTTGGAAGTCATACACCTGGAAATTCTGAAATGCAACTGAAGTAAAGAAACAACTCCATCAGGCCATAGAAGACATCAGGTCAGGAATAATCTCACAGGTACAAAAAGAAATGACAATAATAATGACAGAATTTGCTCAGAAAATCTAAAGAAGGCATAGATAAGGAAATAGGGGAGCATAGAAAAATGAAGGAAACCTTAAATGAGCAATATATAAAGAATTAGAATGCAAAAAATAGATTCAAAGAGATATCCAGGAAATTTAAAATTCCATCAAAAGCTGGCACAACTGCTTGGATGAAGCTGAAGAGAGACTTTCAGACTTTGAAGACAGCATTGCAGCTAATGATTGTGAAAGGATCTCTTAAAAATAAAAAGGAACTAGTAAATAACAACTCAACATCTGCCAGGCGTTGCAAAGAAAAACAATGTAAGATTAATATGTCAACAAAACAGAAGGTGTCGACACAAGTGATGTTAAAAGACTATTTGCAGAAGTAAGAGCACAAATTTTCCCAAACATGGGAAAGAGAATCTGACATACAGTAAACGAGGCATATAGAACTCCAATTAGCTATAACCAAAATAAATCTACACCCAGACACATAATAAAAATCCCAGATATTCAGCAAAACAACAGAATATTAAAAGCTGTTAGAGAAAAGAAAGAGATCACCTATAAAGGAAAGCTCATCAGCGTCTCGGGAGAGTTCTCAACACAAATCATCAAGGCAAGAAGAGTTTGGAGTGAAGTATTTCAGGTCCTGAAAGAAAACAACTTCCAACCCAGATTGATGTACCCTGCAAAAGTATCCTTCAAAATTAATGGAGCAATTTTTCGAGTGATGCCTGATCTCATCCATCTAGCGGGAGAGACGGGATAACCTGTGCGAGAGTATAACACCACTAAGACCACGCCGAAAAATCACTAAAAAATCACCAAAAATAACTTAAAGGAAAGAGTAGTCCGCAGAACTTCTCCAGGGTTGGCACAGTCGGTTTCCTGATACAGGGAAGACCATAATAAAACCCTTTTACTTAGCCCAGCAGTTCTTATTTTCAATCAAACTTGAAAGCAGAGATTTAAGGGATACTGGTACTGTGATATTTCCAGTGAACCAGGACACAAGAATGAAGAAATGGAACAAGATATACCAGGAAAGTACTGCCACATAGCTAATCCATTTTCCATGAAAAGATAGGGTCTCAGGAAAGTGACCCGGTGAGGTTAGAACTTGGAATATTCCTGCCTCAGCCAGCCCAAGTGCTGGCGTTACAGGTTTAAGAGAAATTTAGGAAGATGGCGACCAGCTGAGCAGCAGAGGGAATCTCTCCCAGAGACCGATCCTTTGCGCGCAGGTGCCCGGTCCGTGGATGCAAAATTCCAACTGATCGGGCTGCTCTCCATGGCATGAGCATTAAAGGGCTGGGTGGACAAGCTGGGCGGCAAGAAGTGGGCGGATCATGAGAGCTGGGCGCCCGAGAGATCGGTGAGGCGCTGGGGCCGCAGCTCGACTCAAATCGCGTACAGCCGAGAGCGATTGCGGCAGGAGGAAAGCCTCCAACTCCTGAACCCGATCGGCTCGGAGATGGCTGTAACCAGGATTTGTTGGAGGCAGCGGAGCAGAGGAAACTCAGAGAATGAGCTACTGGGACAGATTGTGCCAATCGCAGCAGCGTTCCGGGATCCCGCTCAGAGCCCCGCCCCCGCAGCCGGCGCTGCGCGAACTGGAGTGGCTGTGACCGGCGGGATTTCTGAGTCGGGAAAAAGCTCGATCCACGGAGATACATCTGAACAGCATTACTGCCTGCAAGATCCCAGGGTGAGTTGAGTGGGCGCTTTAACTGGCTTTTCCTGAGTCGGGAAGAAGCTCTGCCCAGCGAGTGACATCAAAGCAGCTTTAAGGACTGCCGGATCTCCCGGGTGGAAAGAGCTAGCTAGGCGCCCCTAGGGGATTTGTGAGGGGGGAAGGAGCTCCACCCAGAGAGGAACACCTGAGTGGCCTGTCTGCAAGACGCCTGGGGCGGCGACCTATTTATACGCCCCAGCCAGGGCTCGGGATTGGGAGTAGAAGCGGAAATCTCAGGAGACAGCTTAAGGGACATTCTCCCAAAGAGAAGGAATCATTGGAGCAGCCTCTGCAGCAGACCTTTGCCTGCTGAACTGTCTGTGGAATTTATAGCTCCACATTTTGAATCTGATACCCAAAAATGGGAAAACAAAGGAACAAAACGCAGTCTCAAAACTCAACCCCACCCAGAACAAGCTTTGAATGTGAGGATACAGGGGAACCAGGAAGTCACATACCTGCAAGTTACAAAACAATTGCATCCGAAATAAAACAACTCCAACAGGCCATGAAAGAGCTTAAAGCAGAAATAACCCACATACCTGCAATGATTTCTCAGACAAAAAACGAGCTGAAAACAATGATGGAAGAAATGTTCGGTGCACATGGAGAAGATATAGAAAAAAGTCTAGAAGAAAATAGGAAACAAATGGAAACGTTACAAGAGCAATTTAGGAATGAATTACCAATAATGAAACAGGACCAAAGAGAATGCCAGGATTTGATAACTAACGCTGAAAGCATGAAAAACCTTTTAAATGAAACCGAAGATAGAACTTCAGAACTTGAAGACAGCATGGCAGCTTATGAGCGTGAAAGGAAGAATCTCATGATATCATCAAAGACACAAGAAAAGTCAATCCAACAGCTGCAAGATGAGGCAAAATGTAACAATATTCGAATTGTAGGAGTGTGTGAAACAGCAGGAGATCTCACAAACGATATAAAAGGAATATTTGATGAAATAATAACAGAACATTTCCCAAACAAGCTAAAAGATACTGAAGTTCAGTTAAGCAAGGCATATAGAAACTCAGTGATCCATAACCCAAAGAAAAACACACACAGGCATATCATAGTCAAGATCCCAGATATCCAGCAAAAGAACACAACGTTAAAAGCTGCTAGAGAAATGAAACAGAGCACCTATAAAGGAAAGCCCATCAGAATCACAGCAGATTTCTCAATGGAAACCATGAAATCAAGAAGAGCTTAGAGCGAGATACTACAGATTAGGAAACAAAACAACTTCCAGCCCAGATTAATGTATCCTGCAAAATTATCCCTCAAATTCAATGGAGAAATAAAATATTTCCACGACAAAGAACAACTGAAGAACTTCATGAGTGCCAAACCAGCATTGGAAAAAGCACTAAAAGATATTCTAGACAGAGAAAAAAGAGACCACAATCCCAAGAACAGCTATAGAAATAACTCCCTAAACAGAACAAATAATTAAAC
>PVLD010024520.1:0-25334 GCA_004027595.1 Dinomys branickii
TTCCCACGTCTCGCCCCGGCAGCCTGGTCCGCCCTACCACATCTCCCCCGGCATCTCAGAGAAATACGCCCAGTTTAAACTTCCCAGCCGAGGTTCCGGCATTCACGCTCACCAAGTCTGTCTCGAGCTGGTGGTGTTTATTAAGGAGGTTCGCTCCCTTGCTGCTCACCTGGTCGCCATCTTCCCCGGATCTCCTGTCCCCTCCCATAGTAGCAATTTATCCAAAGCCCTAGTGACTATAAAGAGTCACAGTTGCAGCCAGGGAGTAGTCCACTGAAGAGCAAGGATTCAAGTCTGTAGCTGGAAGCAGGCTCCCAAGCAAAACACTGACAAGTCTTTTGCGAGCCCAGTGGAAAAATGCAGCCTTCAAACCAGAATGATGGCTTAGTGACAGGTGAATATTCTGTGCCCCAAGCTACCCCGGGGCACATGAACAGTAGAAATGCTGCCACATGAACAGGTCTGAACACTGGAGTTTGAGGTAACAGAGCTCAGCCTCCTTGGACACTGCGGAAGACATTCAGCCTGAAGACAACCACCATCTTGCTTTTGAAGGCTCAAGGTCATCTGCCGACCCAGAAGCTGTCATCCTCGTTCTTCATTGCTGTTACCAGCTTTGGTAATGTTGTCCGCCCACTGGGTAATACTGAACTATTCTTCTATTCCTGAGTTGATAGTCTTGGGTTGTGAATTTCTGCATTCTATATGCTCATGTACTGCGTCTCTACATTTGCTCTTCCTCTATGCTTAAGACTAGGAAGTGGTCTAATTGTTTTTTAATTATGTGTTTTTAATTATGAGCAACAACTGAGGGTTTTATTTGTTCTATTTTCTAATTATACTTCTTATGTGTATCAATTCATTTCTTCTATTTTTCCATAGGTTTATTTTCTTGTTCCTTTTATAACTTTTTTGTTGATATTAAATTTACTCATATCCATCTGTTTTGTTTAGTAATAGATGTGCTTAGGGCTATGAATTTCCCCTTCAGCAGTTTTTTAGTTGTATTACCATGAGCTTTTTACTAAACCTTTCAGATCTAAAGATTCAGCTGGGGTACTTGGTAAATACAGATTTCTTGGGCTCATCTCAGACTCTTTGAATGGGAATGTCCATGGAAAAGGCATGGAAATGGATTTTAACAGGTATCCAAGGTAAATTCTTATAATTCAAGGAGTTTTGAGTACATCCGTAATGCGTGTTACTTGCAATGCTTTATTTGCTGTTTTCTAGATAATCTTTAATTCATCTTTGACTACAGAATCATTACATTTCTAGGATGCAGAATTATTTTTTTTTAAAAGGTTTCTCCGTCCCCCTACCCCCTCTCCCATCTCCGTTCTTGCTCTCCCCTGGCCCCTCTCTACTCTCCCTTCTCCTTTCAAGGCATTTTGAAAGAAGTCCCGTATGTTTGGAGTGTTTCATTTGATATAAATCAACTTCACCTATCTTAATAACTACTTGACACCAGCTATATGCTCAACTTTTGCCTATTTTGCACAAATGGAAAATGGTAAGAATAAAGGCCTCTTTATTCTCGTTACCATTTTGAATATATATATATATATATATATATATATATATATATATATATATTTTATTTCCTGCAGCTTCTTTGTGAAGTTGGGAGCTATTTTTAAAAATTCAAAAATATAAACATATTAAAAATAGATTATGATCTTTAGATTTTCAGTTCCTACTCATCTGCTGTCTCTGCCATGGCTTACCTTTTAAACATATCTCCTACATAAATAAGGTTGAGTTTAAACATTTTTGACAGATTATGAATTTATGTTGCTGAAAAAAGTCTCAAGTGTCCCTGACACTTTCATCAATGGTATGTGTGAACGGGCATTTTCTTCCCTCCTATGTCCCCTCCCCACCCAGCCTGTGAGAGTTAACAACATGTGTGCTGCTTGCTGCCCCTCCCCATTTCTTATTTTCTTGTGCTCCAAAATTGTGTTATACATTTATAAATGAATATAAATATGCATTTTTACATGAGGGCTTCGTCTCCATCTTTGTAACATTTTCAGTAATAAATAAGACACTCTTATGTATACCTGTTTACCATTTATTGGGTATAATATTCTTAACAATGACTTTTTCTACTGAAATAGCAGGTTGTATTTACCTGTAGATCCCCAATATGAGAAATGTGTACAAAAGTAACAGAATGTAACATGAAAAGTTATGTGAAAAAATTAGCAAACCAAAGCATTATAAATGGATGAAGCACTGCAAAATGACTGTGCTGGTTTATGTAGCGGTAACTTCAATCTGTACTGTGCTAAACAGCCTGTAACCAAGTTAGAGTCGCATTGACAATTGCCACACACATTCAGATCTCAGGCTCCCGACCACCTACCAGTCTGACTTGACAGAAGGAGGTAAGGGAACTATTAGTCCTGCTGCTTCTTGTCCTAAAAGTCTTGGCCATCTATTGCCTAGAGTTTTGTCTTTCTCATTTGTTTTACCTATCACTGCCTTATGAAGACACCTACTTACTATAGGCCATGAATGTAAAATTGTATTCAACTTTTTGTAAAACTAAAAAGATCATGTATTATGTATTCTTTTGTCTGGGTTTAAATGTGCTAAGTTAAGGATTAAAATGCAATTTTCTAGGAGAATTACAGGGAATGTAGAGCATTTTAAAGACAATATGGGAAATCAGGGTGGATTAGAAGGCATTTAACCCCAAGAAGCCAAATCACTTTAATTGAAGAATTCTTTTGACTATTCAATTTTCTAACTACCACTATCCACTAATACCTATTTTAACCATTTCATATGTAGTATTTTTCTTCTTGTGTTTTTAATATGAAACAAGATTGTAATGGTTGGATTATAGATTGCCACCACTGTCCCAAAAGTAAAGGGAGGGGGAATTTTCTCTGCAACAGCCAGGGAAGTGGTACTTTCCTATGTGAATAGATGACTCTAGGGAGTACCCTCTTTCACAGAAATGGTTCTGTGCATGGGGCTCACAAATCTTTCTTAGAAGGCTGTTTATCAATTAGAATTTTCAAATACATTTAAAAGCAATAGATGTCAATAGGAACTTGAGAGTGAGTCAAGAGAATTTTGCAATCATAGATAAATGATTTTTCTCTGGTCAATTTCCCTAATTAGACCAAGGCATTAGATGGGAGGTCACTGTGGTCAATATGCTGCAGGAGGGACTTGGGGAATTCAAGGCTGATGGGTGCTGGAAAGGTTGCTCTGTGCTATGACCCTGGAGAAGGTGGGCTTTGAGTGTCCAGTAGGTGAAGCTGCAGGACAGCCACATACTGTAGTAGTCACCGTGTTGGCTGACTTGAAATACTGATGAAAGTAGATAAGAGATTTGACTGTTGAGAACTGGAGAGGCATTGGCATTGGGTATAGCTTCCATAAGGCACTTGTGTCTGGGGACCAGGAAAGTTAAAGGTAAAGGACCATATTTTCCCCTGGCTTACTGTGTCCAGGAAATGTGTACAGGCCTACTGATACATCACAGGGAATAGCTGTGGCAGCATTGTGCTGACTTCTAGTATGGATGGGGAGGGGAAAAGATGGTACCTGTGGTGGCTCCCACCGGCCAGTTGCTGCATATAAAACTCCCAGCCTGAAAACCATGTCTCTGGGTTAGTGCTGGTTTGGGGAGACTTGTAGAAGGGTTGTAACTTTAATCTGAGTCACTAGTTTATGGCTGAGACTGTTTTGAGTGCAGTGAGGAAGCATCTGTAGACTAAGTCTGTCCTAGGCTTTCTCTAGGACACCTGGGACAGTCACACCTAGCAACACTTAGAGACAAATGAGCCTCATGAGAAAAGCCAGCAAGAGGTCAGAGTGTTTGGGAGGTCTGGCCCAGTGGCCCAGGCATCGTGCCCTCTCAGGGACGTGTTGGCTCAGAGTGCTTAGTAAACATCATTCGAGAGGTGGCAGGGGGATATGCAGGCATTCTAGTTGGCCCAGCATCAGGCTCTTTTTAGCACCATGGGGGATCCCAGGTCCTAAGAGTATTCTGACACAGATCAGAGTTTTAGCAGTTTTAGGGGGTGCATTGATGTGTTGTATTGATTTGTCAGAGAACAACGGCCTAAATTTCAGTCTGAGAATTCCTAATAAAGTTAAGAAGGCATAAAAATGTCCCCTTGGAGACTAGTTCAGGAGTATTTATTCTCACATAGTTTATTTTGTTGCTGTTGTGGTTTTTGTGATGTCATCCCACATGTGTAAGCTGGAAAGTTCACACTGGGTAGTGTAACCTCTGCATGCATATTTCGACAATGGAAAATGTTACACCTTGTTTCTCTTGGTTGCTACACATCTGATTCCATGTGTTAGGAAAACAAACTGTTAAAAACATTTCAGGAGATATACTTTTCATGGAATGCCTGGAAGACTAGCCATATACTTCCCTATGAAGTGGGGTCCTATAACCTGCAGCTATTCCTAGACGTACAAAGGAAAGTGAGTAACCTCCAGGCCTCCTGTGTGTCTAGGCACTGAACTTTCTCAGTGATAGTCTTATAAAACTCACATCAACTCTGTTATTCATGCCTACAAAGTTTTTCAAAAATACAAAATAGTCAGATCAGCATTGAAATGTAAGTCTTAATTTTTGTTTCCATCTTTTATGAATATAGTAAAAAGGGAGAAAAATACCATCCCCCCAAAAAACAACTACCACCCTGGTTATTGGGTCCTAAGTTACATTAAAATGGAAGTTATTGCTATATATGTTTTATTTGATAAATATTGCTTCTTGGAAGTACTCCTTTAATATCTGTGTATTATAAGGGGATATTAAGTTTAAATATGTTCTTATTCAGAAATAAACTGCATGGCTCTATAAAAGCTATTAAGTGTTGTAGAGATAAGAATATGTCACCAGCCACAGCCCCTACGTGGCCATTGATGACATGGCAGAGGATCACAGTTTTAACTTCCTTTAATATCAGACTTTTCCTGGTTCTTTAAAAGCATAGGACTTATAGTTAAGAAAGAACAAAAACAAAGTCCATTCATATCCTTCCTCTACTCACAATAGAAGGGGCTAAGATGTCAGATCTAAGGATTTGGGCATCTAGAAAGATAATGCCCACATAATGCACCATAAAAACCTGTAAACCTTTTCAATATTATGTCTTGGCCTTAATACAATTGCCAAATGTAACATCAGTTACAGTAATTCTGTATGTATCTCATCAGCAGTAATATCATCTACCATGTCTTTACAGATTTTAGAAAACAATTGTATAATAAACAGATGCATGCTGTAAGAGTTGGAATGTGTTAGAACTGGGTTTCCTTTTGTGTGTGTTTGTGACATGGATTTATTTATCCATAGTTATGAATACTATGTTGCCTGGATACAGTGGGGAGCGTGGGCAAAGTTAAATGCAGTTTTGTTTTTTGGAAGGCAAACCAAGATTCTTGGTATGTATTTTTCTTTCTCCTTCAAGGCATAGGAAAACCATTGCAATGACTCCTAAAGTCTTATCATAAAACAGAGGGAATTATAGAACTATTGTCAATTGACTTCTAATATGAAAACTAATCATATATGGCTGAACCAGAAGACAGGGAGAGGCAGGATGGTATTTTGCATTATCTGAGTATTTTTCATACCAGTGGATTCAGGCATCTTGAAGATCTTGTGGAAATGGCCCCTAGTCAGATACTGGCAGAGTAAAATTTTGAGGGGGCCACTTGCCCAACCCTGCTTAGCATGAATATGCAAGATCAGAAAAATGATATTTTCCTTCTCACATTCTGTGGTGCTCAACAGGTAGGCTGTAAGTGTTAAGGCTTCACACTATGTTACAAACATCTTTTAAAGGTTCCTGAAGTCTGAGAAAATAAAATGTGCTACAGAGAAGTTAAGGGTTCTTTGTCCAATATATACCAATAGGTAGAGTAGACTTAGGCTGTACCATAGAATAGCACTTCATTTTGTTTTTGTTTCTGCAAAGCATAGGGATTCTCATTTTAAATAAATTGAACCTTTGTTAATAAGGAGATTTTTATCTAAAGAATCGATTGACTAGATCTGGTTACTACTTTACATCTGAAAATCATTATGGTCCCATGGAAAGCCTCATCTGTTTGTCTGAACACAAGGTCATTGTATTACAGTTGAGAAGATAATGTGGTAATTTGCTTAGCTCCAAATAGTACAGGGAAATGGAGGTTTGCAGTGGCTTCCTTGTGGAAACACCACCATTCCCAATCTAAATAATGTGCTAAATGCCAGCACTCTGAAAAAGGCAGCCAGAAAAAGGAGTTCTTAATGTTTCTATGTCTATGTAGCAAAACCGTGAGCAAAACTACAGACCTCTTCTTTGTCTGCTGTCCAAATGTGCTCATGGCTGGTCAGCTCCAGGTCAAGTTTCTGCCGGGCCTGGCATTCCATTCTCTATCTTGGTGGGGCCACACCTCAAAGTTCCTGTCTGCAACCCAGATTCTCTCCAAAGCATCGTGGTCAGAAACCAGATCCTTCTCTTTTGTCCTGGGGGCCTGTCAGCTTGCCAGGGCCCAGGACCTCCCTGAAGGCCAAGCACAGCCTGGACTGCAGCCCCTAGTTCTGTCCCAAGTTAGAAATTCTGCAAAATCACTGGAGGTGTTCTACCTGGGCTCTTTAGAGCTGTGTCAGGTACTATAACCATAGCTGAGGGCAGCTGGGTGACTGTTTCCCAATAAAGCCTTGATCAGAAAGTAAACATCTTGTCCAGAATCCCATCAAGCAGGATATTTCAAGTTCACTGAAATATTAAGAGCACAAGCCTTCCTTCCATGGAAAACTCAGTGATGGTAACAGTGCCTACTACAGCGCACTGCACTGTAATAAACATTCTGCATAAATAATAATTTACAAGTTCCTGAGCAAGTATACAGAGCACCATAGCACAGCACAGCACCGACGGCAGTAGCTCAAAGTTCTTGAAATGATGGTGTTTTTAAATTTAAAAAGTTCTAAAAATTGGTACAAAAAAAATCACTCCAACTGGAGTTGGAAGATAGTGCAAACTTCTGTCTTCACTGTTGAAAAAAAGGCGTCAACTTTCTTCTCACTTAATGTAGGTGGTGTGCGTGGATCTGGGCACTTGGTGTGGATATTTAGGAGCAGGTCTGAAGTAAGAGCAAGTGAGAGAAAACAAAATTGTATTTAGAGATCTTAAGTGTTACTTCTGTGGATATTAAAGCCTCGGGTAGCATAAATCTTTTTCCTACACTCTGCTAGGCCAGAACTGAATGGAGACCATTCTTATTTTTGTCGGGAGTTGCAAATGATATCAAGAACCTTGCTCAGGGATGCAGAATTCCCAGTGGTTTACAACAGATGGTTGATCACCAGAGAAGCCTGCTGCAGAGCTATTTCTCCCATCTACCAGTGGATTCTAGAAGAGCACAGTCCAACAGAAAAAAATTATGTGAGTCACTTAGGTAATTTTAGGTTTTCCAGTAGCCACATGAAGAAGTGAGAAATATATGAAATTAATTTTAGTACTACATTCCAATTAACCCAATGCATCTAGAGTATTATTCCAACATGTCATCAGTGTCAAAATGATGATGAGGATTGGCATTTTGGGGATACTAAGTCTTCAAAGTCTAATGTGTATTAACATTGACAGCAGAGTTTGATTTTTTATTTTTTTGCCAGTGGCTACTGAGTAGCAGAGCTGTTGATAACCAGAACAAAGCAGGATATGTGTGATCCTTCAAAAATGAACACGTAGAGAGGAGCAGATTACTACAGTAGGGTAGAGGTGAGATAGGCCGCTTTTTGAGGGCATTTAAAAAAGGAGCCAGCCCTCAACATGCTCATGTAAAGTAGCGTTTTCCCCCTCCAAATAGAAAGAGGGGGAAAAAAGCAACTGTAAAGTCAGCAGGCAAACCACAGTGAAATCATTAGGATGCTATGCAATTTTTTCTGTATTTCTGCAGTTGGGAATTAAACCACTGGACTGACTGTTTGACTGCCTTTATCTCTGAGATTTATTGGGCAGTTATTTCTTTCATAGGCCAAACATTCTTCCCAGAGGCTGTAATCACTGGTGTGTGTCTTTCCCCTCAGAGATATGAATTACTATGCACAGGGTCTGGCCAATCGTTGGTACCTTTGGTTCCTCTGAGTTAAAAAAGTGAGCATCTTGCCATGGGGGCATGTGAGTCAGAAGAGAGCTTTGGCTGTGAGTTTCACAGCCTTCTGCGGGAGGAGGAGCTGACTGGTTTCATTTGCCAGTTTTCATGGTGTAAATACTCCTACAGGGGGTGATTCCAAGGTACCACAGTATATCCTCAAACACAGAAGTGACATGAGCGGTACCATGATGCCGAACTCCACCACCTGGGTAATAGATATCTGCAGACTCAGTGCCTCAAATAATTACAGCAAAAGGCAGTTTAAAAAAAAAAGGGATGTTTGAGCATTTATTATCTTAGTTTTTCATGTGACTTAAGTTTATAGAATTTAACTTTGAATTCAGTGTTTAGCTAGGTTTAATACCCTGTTTGCAAAATTTCTGGAAGTTTAGTATCTCTCACCAACCACTGTGAACCACCAGCTCCAGCTTGGCATTGGGCTGACATCCCTGCATATGTAGGATTCAGGCTGTGAAAGTGTACAGACAACCCCTGTGGGGGGAAGCCTTTAAGGACAATTCTGTTGCATAGAAAAGCCCCTAATCTGCTGCTGCTAGCAGCTTCTTCTACTTTATCTGTCATTTACCCAGAAATCTGACCGAGGTCTCAAGACCCCAGGGTCTGGGGAGAGTTTTGGAAGTGGGTATCTAGCCTTCACACCATCACACTGTTTTCCTTCTTAGTGCATTTGTGAGACAAGGCCAGTACCCTATCAGCAGCCACAGCTTTCTTGGCTATGCCACCTAGTTCTACCTCATTTGAGCCAGTTGCTTAGGCATTCTGGGCCCTTGCTGAGAGCTAGGTGGTAACGCTTGCAGCTGTGGCTCATGTTGCTGCTTCTGGTTATGTTTATATCTATTTCTTGTTGTTCCCAGGAATAGGATAATTTAGCCCACCACCCACAGCCGCTAGAGGGAAGAGACCCACCTAATGGGTGCTGGGCGAAACCCAGGCTCCTGCTGTCCCAACGTCTTCACTGCAGCATTAGAGAGCCGAGCTGTCCTGTTCAAAGGATTGGCAGGCAAAGGCTTCTGAGGAGGGTTTGGCTTATGAATCCCCTGCAATAAACATAACATTATGCATGATTCCTTAGCTTGGATAACCAGACATCAACACTGGGAGCCGTCAGAGTTCCAGAAAAGCAAGATTTGAAGAATAGTCCATTGCTGCGCAATATAGCCTCATTTGTTGATAATCACCCTGTCACTGTATGAGGTGGAGGAGTGACTTTTGTTAGCCTTGTTGCCCAAATATTCTTTAACATTTAGAGATTCATTCATAAACACATATAAAAGAATCGTGAATCTGCCTATCTCGTGGTGTTCATAGGCCTTGGAGGATATAATTGGTATTAGAGTTCTGTGCTAATGCCACCTAAGTGATGCAAACTTTCCTCTGCCTTTAGATGGCTTTTAATGTATAAAGATCTAAAATGATAAGCTGGTGTTTTAAGTATTACCCTAATCCCTCCATTTTTCTGTTATCGTATGAGAGAACTGGCTCAGCTGTGGGTGGACTGGTGAATGTGGACGGCCAGTGTTCCAAAGTCTGGCCTAGATTATCTGGCATGATCCACCCGAACACTTTCTATCATTAGTTCAAAGAATTGACCCAGTGGTTTAAAAGAGAAGTCAAAGCGTACAGAAGCTGGGGGGAAGTGTGTCCTTGGCCAGGAGGCAAGGAGGATGTCAGCCAAAGGAGGTGGAAGAGCATGAACGTGGGGGCTATTCCATGCTGGGTTTTATCCAAAGACCAGCGTTCTGGGATTTGTCAAGTCAGCTGACCTCTCTGAATCTCAATTTCTTCTGGAAAATGCAAGCAAACAAGACCTATCTCATAGCATTATTATGAAGATGATGTAAAATAGTGCGTGGGAAGTTTCCAGCACACATGTAATAATTATCAGTAATATCAGCATTCCCTCAATTTTGCAACAGAAATAGTGCAGGTGCAAACTCGTAAGGCACCTCTTTCTATGGGCCTTCTCCCTCGGTTGCCAATGAAAGAGAGCAAGTCAGTAAATATGTGACACAATTGTCTCCTGGGGCCCAGAGTGATGTCTGGGCCCGTCACTGCTCAGCCATCTTCTTTTTTTTGTTTTCATTTGAAAAATAAAAGAAGAAAACATAACAAAGAGACCTCCACTTACACAATACCGTAAGAACAATACAAACAATACAGAGTTACAGACAAAGTGGTAGGAAATTAACAGTGGTTGTTGCATTACATATTGATATCTTTAAAGTGGTTTCTCAGGAAAACAAATAGAGACCTACAATAATGATCAATCAGTAATCATTAACTGTTCCTTTCAGCAAAGCAATAGAAGACAGTAGTACCACTGTTAGCTCTCCTGTATATACATACAAACATGATTTCCTGTTGTTGCCCTTCTCCTTTCCCACACACCATTTGCCTATTACTTTTGAGCATTTTCCTTTCATTTCACAAAATCTATCATACCTTCTAGTTTTATTCATACTTTCAGGTTCTTATACTAGTGAGACAATACAAGCATACATTTTTTTTTTTTTTTTTTTTTTTTGCGGTACTGGGGATTGAACTCAGGACCCTGCGCTTGCTAGGCAAGCGCTTATTCCACTGAGCTATATCCCCAGCCCCCTAGTGAGACGATACATTGCTTACACATGCAGGTCTGATTTATTTCATTTATAATTATAGTCTCTAGTTGTGACCATTTAGCTATAAAAGCCTCAAATTTATCTTTCTTTATAGCTAAGTAATCTTCCATTATATAGAAGTACCACAGTTTTTTAATCCAATCCTCAGTGGATGGACATTTGGGTTGCTTCCACAATTTAGCATTTACTAATTGTGCCACTATGAACATGGGTGCCCATATATCAGTGTGATAGGAGGTTTTCAGATCTTCTAGGAAAATACCCAAAAGGGGAATAGCTGGGTTCAATGGGACCTCTAGATCTAGTTTGCTGAGGAATCTCCAAACCGATTTCCACAGTGGTTTCACCAGTCTGCATTCCCACCAGCAGTGGAGAAGAGTTCCTATTTCTCGACAGCCTGACCAGCATGTTATTGGTTGATTTTTGTTTTTGGTACTGGGGATTGATATTGGTTGATTCTTAATGCTAGCCATTCTTACTGGGGTGAGGTGAAATTTCAATGTTGCCTTAATTTGCATTTCTTGAATGACTAATGATGTTGAACATTTTTTCATGCATTTATTTGCCATCTGTACTTATCTGAGAAGTGTGTATTTATCTCAGCTGCCCATTTTTGGATTGAGTCTTTGAATTTGGGGGGGCTGGTGTTTCTTAATTCTTTGTACGTTCTAGATAGAAGACCTTTATCTGAGGGACAGTCAGCTAAAATGTTTTCCAAATTTATGGGTTTTCTTTTTACTCTGCTGGTGATTTCTTTAGATGTGCAGAAACTTTTCAGTAGGATGAGATTCCAGTTGTTGATTCTTTGAAGTATTTCACGGGCAGTTTGGTTTTGTTCATGAACTCTCTGCCTACCCCTATATTTTCAAGGTTTTTACCTACTTTTTCTTCCAGTAGATCTAGTGTTTCTGTTTTCATATTGAGATCTGTGATCTATTTTGACTTGAGTTTGGTGCATGGACTTGGGTCTCTTTTCAGTCTTTGGCAGGAGGCAAGTCAATTTTTCCAGCACCATTTATTAAAGAGGCTATTGTTCTTCCAACAAGTTTGTTCGCCCCTTTATCAAAGATTAGATGGCTGAGTGTGTTTGTGGTTGTATCTGTGTCTTCCAGTCTGTTCCACTGATCTTCTGATCTGTTTTTAGCCAGTATTCTGTTGATTTTATTACAGTAGCTTTATGGTACAATTTCAGGTCAGGGATTGTAATTCCATCGGATTTGTCCTTGTTTCCCTGGATTGTTTTTGCTATTCTAGGTCTCTTCTGGTCCCAGATGAATTGAAGGAATGTTTTCTCTAGATCTGTGAGGTATGCTAATGGTAGTTTAATGGGAATTGCATTGAATCTGTACAACAGTTTTGGTATTATGGCCATTTTCACAATGTTCATTTTCCTATCCATGAGCAAGGAATGTTTTTCCATTTATTGAAGTCCTCTTTGATCTATGTTTTTCAGAGTACTGCAGTTTTCATTGAATAGATCTTTTATGTGTTTTGTTAGATTGATTCTTAAATATTTCGATTTCTTGGATGCTATTGTGAAAGGTATGATTTCCTTAATTTCTCTCTCAGCCTGTTTGTTGTTTGTGTGTACGAATGCTATTGATTTTTGGGTGTTGACTTTGTATCCAGCTACACTGCTGAATTTGTCAATTAATTCAAGGAGTCTTGTGGAGTTTTTGGGGTCTTCCATGTAAATTATCATGTCATCTGCAAATAGTGATGCTTTTACTTCTTCCTTTCCTATCCTTATTCCTTTTATTTGTCTCTCTTATCTAATTGCTCTGGCTAGTGCTTCCAGAACTATGTTGAACAGGAGTGTTGACAGTGGACATCATTGTCTTGTTCCTGATTTTAAAGTAAAAGCTTTCAGCTTCTGTCTATTTAGTATGATGTTGCCTGTTGCTTTGTCATAGATAGCTTTGATCAGGTTGAGGTAAAGGCCATCTATTCCTATTTTCTGTAGAGTTTTTATCATGAATGCATTTTGGACTTTTTGAAAGCTTTTTCTGCATCTATTGAGATGATCATATGGTTTTTGTCTTTGGCTCTATTGATATGGTGCATAACATTAATTGATTTGTGAATATTGAACCATCTCTGCATTCCTGGAATGAATCCAACTTGGTCGTGATGTATGATTTTCTTGATGATTTGCTGCATTCTATTTGCTAGTATTTTATTGAGTATCTTTCCATCTATATTCATTAGGGAGAGTGGTCTGTAGTTCTCTTTCTTGGTTGGATCTTTCTGTGCTTTTGGTGTCAGTATAACACTTGCCTCCAAAAATGAACTAGGGAGAATTGCTTCCTTTTCAATTTCATTGAAGAGTTTGAGGAGTTGTGGTATTAAATCTCTGAATTTCTTGTAAATTTTGCTGTGAACCCATCAGGGCCTGGGCTTTTCTTTGTCAGTAAGTTTTTAGTTACATTTTCAATCTCATTAATTGATATTGGGTTGTTCAGGATTTTTGTATCTTTTTGACTCAACCTTGGTAATTCATACTTATCTACAAATCTGTCCATTTCTTCTGAGTTTTCTATCTTATGGTAGTAAAGATTTTCCAAGTAGTAATTAATGATCTTTTGAATTTCTGTTGAATCTGTAGTAATTTCATTCTTTTCATTCCTTATTGCATGAATATGAATTATTTCTTTTCTTTTTTTGATAAGGTTGGCTAGGGGTTTATCAATTTTATTTATTCAAAGAACCAACTCTTTGGTTCATTTATTTTTTGTAGGGTTTTCTTCATTGCAATTGCATTAATTTCTGTCCTGATCTTTATAATCTCCTCCCTTCTTTGGGCTTTGGCCTTGACTTGTTCTTTTTTTTCTAAAAGTTTGAGGTGCAGCATTATGCTATTTATTTGTTTTCTTTCTGTTTTCCTTATGTGTGAGTTCATCACTATAAATTTCCCTCTGAGGACTGCTTTCATTTTGTCCCACAGATTCTGGTAAGTTGTATCTACATTTTTGCTTGTTTATAGGTATGTTTCCATTTCTTTTGTGACCCATTGGTTGTTCAGGAGGTTGTTATTTAATTTCCAAGTGTTTATGGAGTTTCTGGAGTTCCTTGTATCATTAATTTCCAATTTCATTGCACTGTGGTCAGATAATATGCGTGGAATAATTTCAGTTCTTTTGCATTTAGGTAGTTATGCTCTATGGGCTAAAATGTAGTCTATTTTAGAGAAAGTCCCATGTGCAGTTGAGAAAAATGTGTATTCTGATGTTGTTGGGCGGAACACTCTCTATATATCTACTAAGTCCATTTGTTTGCAGCTTTGGTTCAGGTCTGTTATTTCTTTGCTGATATTTTGTCCAGTTGACCTATCTCTTGGTGTCAAAGGAGTGTTGAGGTCCCCTATTACAATAGAGTTATTATATGGGTTTTCATATCTGTTAAGATTTGTCTTATGTAGCTTGGTGCTTCAATATTCGGTGCATACATGTTTAGGATTGTTATCTCTTCCTCTTGCAGTTTTCCCCTAACAAGTATGTAGTGACCTTCTTTATCTCTTTTGATCTTGGTTTGAAGTTTACATTTTCTGCAAACGTAATTGCTAGTCCTGCTTTTTTCTGGGTTCCTTTTGCATGGAGGATTGTTTTCCATCCTTTGACTTTCAGTCTATGGATTTCCTTTTGAGTAAAATGTGTTACCTGTATACAGCATATCATTGGATTTTGTTTCTTAATCCACTCTGCTAGTCTGTTTCTTTTGAATGGTGAATTGAGGCCATTTATATTTGTGATTATAACTGATATGTGTTAGCTTATCTTTGTCATCATGTTATTTACTTGCTGTTGGTTTCTTACTTTTTTTTTTTTTACCTGTTTACCTGCTTGCTTTTCTTGAGGGTTCCTTTATATTGTTCTTGAAATTGTACTCATTTTCTTCTCTGTCTAGAATGTGTTTTAGTATGTTTTGTAAGCATGGTTTGGGACTCATGAAGTTTTTCAGTTGCTCTTTGTTGTGGAAATATTTTATTTCTCTGTTAAAGTTGTGCTGAGCCACCTTCCGCTCTAGGTTTTGGAGACTATGCACAGGTGTGTAGGAACTGGTGCTGGAACCTCCAGAGGAACAGAATGTTCCAGAAATTAAGTGATATGGTGCAATATCGTTGCCCAGCACACAGTAGGGTATTCCTGTGGTCTCAGCTACCCAGGAAGCTGAAGCAAGAATATCACTTGAGCCCATAAATTCATGACCAAGCCTGGGTAGCAGAGTGAGACTTTATCTCAAAAAACAACAACAATAACCAAAAAAATCACATCATCACAGGACTCAGTATTCCATACATCCTGAAACAAGTGAAAATTATTTTAAAACACTTGAGTTGAATTTCTAAGTTCTTATTTCTGGACCTCAGTTGAAAGACCACAGGAATAGAATTACCAGCTAACCTAATTCTGCAGAACATAGGAGCCACCACAGCAGTCTGTAAACCACAGCTGTTTGGGAAATGCACCAAGTGTCAAGGTAGATTGAATTAGGAAAGAGGCACTGAACAAGAGACAGACTTTCAAGTGACATTTATCTATTAAAGGAAATACTAACAGATTGTAGATTATAGAATAAATTTGTCAATAAGGAATAAAGACTGTATAATGTGCTTAAGGGCATGGGTTGTGTGTTTTCTAGCTCCTGAGCATGAGGACATGAGGATGGTTCCTTTCTTAAGGGTTGACCAGGGATTGAGACAGTGATGTTCTCAGCACAGAACCTGCCACATAGTCACCAACGAGTGAGTGTCACCCACTGCCACTACTCTGCAACTATAATGGGCTGAGTAAATTTACTTTCCACAAGCACCATCACCCTTGCAACAATCTTTGGGTAATAAACTAAGGCAACAAATCAAGCTCCATTTCCTGTAACAGAAAAGCATGAGCAAGACATCAGTGTGTAATGCAAAAATGAATGTATGTACTCATAAAATTGAAAGACTTTTGGGATTAAATAATTCATTACTAAGTGATACCAGTTATGCTGCTAAGTATGACTAAGTACCTAGTCTTGGCAATAAAGATAATGTCAGGTTTTCATTGCAACACTAGAGAAAAAATGAGGTATATATTAGAGTCTAGTGCAATATATTTGGATTTATCATGGAAGCAGGGTAATTAGGCTGGCAATTCATTCTAGTTTCCCTGGGATAGCCCCAATTTATGCATATGGTCCTGTTTAATTATTAATCACATTCTCTGATGTGTCTCTTACTTTGCAGGGTAAATGATATGGTCACCATAGTGATAAAAGCCCAAACAGTTGAGATGCTGACTGAGAGTTCTGACTTTAAACCTGGGGACAGCACATTCCCTCTCACCAGGAACAGGACATGCCTTGTGTGGAAACAAATCTCATGCAAACATTTCGCCTAGGTAAGAGGCTGGCTTCTTGCCAGGCTTCATGGGACAAGAGCTCATGAACAGTGGGGTCAGTCGAGGAAGATGCTTCCTCACTTTTCAGATGCCAGAAGCCCACCTACATGGGCAGAATTTCTATAGTGCCTTTTAGTGTTGCTTTTCTTGCTGTGTTTGTAAAACCCAAACCTGGGTTTTCCCAGAGGAATCCAGCCTGGCTACCAAGATTCATCTGCATGGAGCTGAGAAAGGACTCTAGGTCATTCACACTCAATACATATTTCTTCAGATCTATTTTCATTTAAACAAGGAAATAAAGACCTCAAACCTCATTCTTCTTCCCTCTCTACTTTTTCTAAGTCCAGGAGAAGAATACAGGCATGCTTGTAAGTTGTTAGCGTGTCCCACTCCTCTACTTTCTGCTCATGATCTAGCAAGAGGCTCATATTTCAAATTTTTTAGAGAAATCTAAATGTAACCCTTTGCCTTGACCATTGTCATGAGGAATTCTCAGCTGATATCAGCTTCCACATGATAAGAGTAAACATGTCATGTCATCTAGAGAGATCTCTGCAGAGAGACTGGATGCCATTACCAGAAAATGGCAGGGACGTCACGCAGGGCTTAGAGCAGCATGAACACATCTTGCTATCCACATTGAGCCTATCTGTGGCTAAAATTATTATGAGAATTACGGCTACAGGGCAGAAAACTATAAATGTTATAAACTACAATTGTGTAGGCATTTTAGAACTGACTGATGTTGACTGGTCATTCTTCCACATCCAGGAAGATGGTAGGCTTGGTTACCGTGCCTCAGCTTTTCTCTGAAAACCACTGCAATTATATTTTAAATTTTTCTTAAAAGTGTGCAATAACTACAAGCTTGCATGCAATTGAGATGTTATCAGGCCAAAATCTAAGCTAAAGAAGCAGCCTGGGGAGGTACAATAACTGGTGTTGAGGTTTTCCAACTTATCAGCTACAAAATATAGTCAGATTCCTACTTTATTTTATGCTCTGAAATAAATAGCAAATGAATCAAATATATAAATATGATAGAAAGTCATGAAAGTATAAGAAATTAGAAATATGCCTGTTGTGTGGTCAGGCTAGTCTAAATATGACCACAAAATTGCAAACATGAAAAGGCAGCTCATAAAGAAAAAACTAGTCTTAAACTTGTATAAAGATTCCTCATCTTACTTCTAGAAAGGGAAATGCACACCTATCAGATTGGTGAAGATGAATCTGTAAACACATTTTGTTGGTAAAGAGCTGGGAACAGAAATTGACACAACTTCTTTAGAGGCTGTTCCACCCAGTCTATCCCGTTTCTAAGTGCACGTGGCTTCTGCGCAGGTAACTTAGGATTTATCCTGCAGACATCTTGGGCAGAAACAAGATTTGTGACTTCAAACATCTTGGGCCTGTTTGGAGTCACAAATTACTGGAAACAATCTATATGGCCATCAGCAGAGGAGAGATTAAGTCATGGTATCATGAAACCCTATGCAGTTGGGAAAAGAGCAAGGCAGAAGCATGTACAACCAATACAGTATAATCAAAGGGGAGATAAGGAGGTGATGTGCTGCTGTTTAGCTTCAAACTGAAGACATAATATGAAGCAAGAGGGACAGCAGTGTTAGATTGCTGAAGTTGGCTAGATAGAAATTTCACTATACTCCTCTCTCATTATTAGTGTTTGAAAATTTCCATAATCCCTTCCTGTGGAAAGACACAGGTACAGCACAGACTTTTCCTGTATCCTAGACTATGTTTTACTGAAGGCCAGTAACAGAGTTTGCTTCTGGGAAGGGGGCCTGGTGACTGGTGGATAGGAAAGACTGATTTTTCTCCACAGAGCAGATCTTTCACAGTCTTATGTTACCTGTTAGCAAATGTGGAAGGTAAGATATTAGACACCCATTTTCCATGTACAGTCTACATGTTTATGGTACAGAAATGAGTTCTCACTCTAACCTGTACTCTTCTGACCTTTGTGGTTGGCTGAAATCTATAGAGTCTAGCAATCTGGTGATTCAGATGCTTGCTTATTAGAAAAACCAATATGTAATGGAAAAAGGAAATCCATTCATCAATATGTTTCTCTGTGAAAATAAGATAAATAACAAGAGAACTATGTATAGTAATGGTGAACCTTTTAGAGACAAGTGCCCAAACCACAACCCCAAACCCACTTAGGTATCACAAAGGGCCAACACTACAATTAAACCTGGATACTGAGATTTTAGTTTAGGAAAAAAACAACTCATACAGTAACACCTTTTGTTCTGAAAGAAAAACAGCACACATGGTATGGGTTTGCCACCGCTGCTCCAGAGACAAAGATCAGTGCTTCTACTGTACCACCTAACTTTAGGTTGGTTGATGGGTTTGTCACACAAATAATTAGTAAGTGACATGCAGCCAAGGAAAGTGTAATTGATTTCTGAAGTATTGGGCAAGGAGAGGTTACCAGGAGTCTAAGACCACGGTAGCTACCTTTTAGATTTAAGGAGGAATAGATTGATATTTTTATTAATCTTTGACTCATTGAGTGATACGATGACAGGACTGAGATTTTACTCCTAAGATCTACATCAGCATATTTCCTACACATTTACTTGTTCAACAGGCTGGAGTTCAGTGTGCATGAAGTAAACAGCCCCATCTGGGCCTGCTGAATGGGTAAGAACAGGTGTGCAGGTAGCAGGTAGGTGAGGGACTTTGTGGGAGGACTGTGAAAAGCTCAAGAAAGAGGTGACTTTGGAGAAAGCCCTTGGACGCACAGTAGAACTTTGGAAAGCAGAAGAAAAACCTGGAAACTAGCTACCCAGCATCTTTTCTCTGTGATTAGCCTGTGATTTCCCTAAGGGAATGAAAGCTTTTATAAAGATCAGTTCTCTTGTATTTTATCTTGTTTTCCCAGAAGAACATATTGATGAATGGATTTCCTTTTCCCGTTACATACTGGCATTTCTAATGACTAAGACTGGACTCACCAGATTGCTAGACTCTACAGATTTCAGCCAACCACAAAGGTCGGAAGAGTACATATTCATTCCCAGCTAATTTATTGTATGGAAGAATAGTTTAGAAGTGTAATCCCAGCCTCAGTGAACTGGACAGTACTTAATTGTCCGAACATAGTTTGTTTTGTTCACATTTGGACCTTGTAAAGCACTGATGAGTACAGCACTGTTATTATAAGTAACAGCCTCAGCGAATCACTCATCACTGTTTTCTAATGGTGGGGGGAAGAATTTGGACCTCATTTAAGACCACAGCTACCTCCTCAGCTAGTTAACTGAATCTCCATTGTCTTGCTGCCCTTTCCTAGAACAGTGATGGTGAACCTTAGAGCTTTCAATGATAACAAACAGCTGGCCATAGTTTCATCACTGCTGTCCTAGAAGATCCTGTCCCACACTGGTCAGTCTCATTTGTATAACATAGTATGCTGTGCACAATTGAGACACAGGTGGGTGGTGCTGACTAGAAGACTGTGTCTGTCCAAACATGGGAGGGGAAATCTCCCTTCTGCAGGGTATGTGGTGTCACTGCCATTGAGGAAGCTGCAGGCTTCCACACTGCCACTTCAAGTGCTGCAGTGGTTTCAACACTGGCCTGTGTCCATGAAGGGACAGGAGTACGGAGGGAACAGTGCTTAAAATACCAGATATATGTCCTAATTTCCCCAAATGAATGTAATTATGTATCACAAATGTATTAATAAAAAACAAGTAAGGGTCACAGATGAAATAAAAGAGATTACATAGTTTCTACAATCAAACGATAATGTCACCATGACATACTGGAACCTACGGGAACAATGAAAACAGCCCTAGGAGGGAAGTTTATAGCAGCCAATTTCCACATTAGACAAACAGAACATGCTCAAATAAATAACCTAATGATAACCCTCAAGGTTTTGCAATAATGAGAACAAAAGGAAGGAAATAATAAAGATCAGGGCAGAAATTAATGATATGCAGACTGAGAAACAATACAAAGATTCAGTGAATCAAAGAGTTGGTTATTTGAAGGACTGAACAAAATAGGCAAACCCTTTTGTCAATTTTATTTAAAAAAGAAAAGACACAAAGCCATGAAATCAGAAATGAAAAAGGTGAAATCACAATGGATTCTGCCGCAATCCAGAAGATTACTGGTAACTGCTTTGAGAATCTGTATTGAATAAAATGGAAAACGCAGAAGAAGTGGATAAATTCCTACACACATATGAACTACCAAGGCTGAACCAAGAAGATACAAAAATTTTAAATAAACCAATATAATTCAGTGAAATTGAAATAAAAAAAAAATTCCAACTAAGAAAAACCCAGGCCAAAAAAAAAAAAAAAAAAAAAAAGAAGGGGCTGGGGGTATAGCTCAGTGGCATAAGCGCTTGCCTGGCAAGCGCAAGGTCCTGAGTTCGATCCCTGGTACCGGAAAAAAAAAAAAAAAAGAAAACCCAGGCCAAAAAATAATGGTATTGGAAATTGAACTCAGGATCTTATGCATGTTAGGCAAGCACTCTACCACTGAGCTACATCCCTAGCATGGCCAGGGATATAGCTCAGCAGTGTAGCACCTGACTGGAAAGCACAATATCCTGAGTTTGATTCCTAGTACCAAAAGAAACAGAAAAAGGAAAATCCAGGTACTGACAGATTCACTGCTGAATTCTATAAGAACTTTAGATAAGATCTAACACCAATACTCCTCAAACTCTTTAATAATCTCAAAAGGAGAGCAGCCTTCCCAAAATCACTCCTGGAAGCATTACTCTGATTCCAAAACCAGAAAAGGACCCAACCAAAGAGGTAACTACAGCCCAATCTCTTTATGAACACGGATGCAAAAATCCTCAATAAGATACTGGCAAATACAATACAGCAAATCATCAAGAAGATTATACAACACGGCCAATTAGGATTCATTCCAGGGATGCAGACAACGTGGTTCAATATATGCAAATCAATAAAAGTAATTCACCACATATGCTGAAGAAAGGACAAAACCCTTAATAGATGCAGAGAAAACACTTGACAAAATTTGGCATTCATTCATGATGAAAACCCACAGGAAAATAGGAATAGAAGGTCCTTATCTCAACCTGATAAAGGCCATCTATGACAAATCAATTGCTAATATTATACTTAATATAATGGAGAGAAACTGACAGTTTCCACCAAGAAACAAAACAAGGACACCCACTATCACCATTTTTGTCCAACATAGTTCTTAAAAATACTAGCTGGAGCAATTAGACAAGAGAAAGAAAGATAAGGAATATAGATGGGGAAAGAAGTTAAATTATCATTAGTTGCAGATAACATAATTCTCTGCATAGAAGACCCCCAAAACTCCTCCAAAAGACTCCTAGAACTAATAACCAAATTCACTTGTGTAGCAGGACATGAAGTCAACACTCAAAAATCAATAGTGTTCTTGCACACCAGTAACAAATTCACTGAGAGGGAAATTAGGGGATGATACCTTTTATGATAGCATAAAGAAAAATGAAACACTTGGGGATTAACCTAACCACAGATGTGAAAGACCTCTACAGTGAAAACTATAGTACTCTAAAAAGGAAAGGAAGGAGGATATTAGAAAAAGGAAAGATATCCCCTGTTCCTGGATAGGAAGGACCAATATACTTAAAATGGTCATACTTCCCAAAATGTTATTGGTATTTTTATCAGGATTGCATTAAATCTACATAACCTTTATTACAGAATAGGAGAAAAGGATTTATCTGCAACCAGAAGAGGCCTAGAATACCAATAGCAATTCTGGGCAACAATGGCAAGGCAGGGGACATCACAATCCCAGACCTCAAGTTATACTACAAAACTAGAGTATAAAAACAAGTTTGATATTGGCAAAAACAAAAACAAAAACAAAACCAGACTTGTGGATAAGTGCAACATAATAGAAGATACAGGGACAACTCCAGGTGCTCTCCATTGTATAATCTTTGACAAAAGGGCCAAAGCCCTTCACTGGAGGAAAGCTAGCCTCTCTAACAAATGGTGCTGGGAAAACTGGCTATCTACATGCCTAAGTTTGAACTTAGACCCGTATCTCTCATCATGCATTAAATTAAAATAAAAATGGATCAAAGGCCTCTACATTAGAATAGAATCTGCTAGAAGACAAAATAGGTAAACTCCTGAAGACATAGGTATAGGCAAAGGCTTTCTGAATAAAACCCTGGTTGTGTAAGAAATAAGACCAAGAATCAACAAATGGGGGTCATATTGAAAAGCCTTTGTACAGCAAAGGAAACCAGATGAAGAGACAATGTACAGAATGGGAAAAACAATTTTCCAGCTACTCCTCAGACAGAGGACTAACATCTAGACTATGTAAAGGGCTCCAAAAATTAAAACCCCCAAACTTAAAGACCTAATTAAAAAATGGCCATTTGAAATGAATACTTCTCAGGTGAAGAAATACAGCGAGTGCATGAAACAATGTTCAAGATCATTGGCCATAAGAGAAATGCTACTTTAAAAAAATTAAGATTCCATCTCACCCCAGAAAGATTAGCTACCATTAAGAAATCAACAAATAACAAATACTGGTGAGGCATGACCCTACATTATGGCCATCCATCAGTAGAAGCAGTTCAAATGCTGTTTTGTGGGGCAAAGGTTCAGAAAAGTAATTAGAGAAATTGGAAGTGGGTGACATTCATATGCATCCCACCGGTTAGAACAGCCTGGCCTGCCTAGGAATTGAGGGGGCCACTCATTATTCCTTTAGGATCATGTGTGGCACCTCTGGGTCTGACAGCAGAAAATTGTGTTTCGATCTGTTGCTGTTTAATGCGAGCTTCTCTAGGCATAATTTTCTGTGAGCTGAAAAATTTACCTTAGATGTACCATTGAGCCTGTTTTGGTTTAAACTTTAATAATCAATCAGAACCAAAAGGGTTTTAGCTGGGTACATCCTGGAACTCTAGGAAGCACCCAGAATGCCCCAGCCCTCTGCTCGTTCCCCATCTTTAGGGATACAGCCGCACACACTGGCACTTGGCAGTTAGAAACAGCCTCCAAAGTGGCCTAATTTTCTATCCTTTTGAGGATCCCATTTATTTTTGTAAATCTAGCAACTTGAGCTCCTCTCTTGACGGACAATAGCACACTTGGTCCATGGCCAACCCTTCCTGAAGATCCTAGTGGCCTGTGTCCCTCTGTGGGGCACCTTCATCTGCCCTGTCCCCTTTCAGTAGCTCAGCGCTGCTGGCAGGGTGCGGTCCCATTCTGCACTTGGCTTGCACACAGCGTTTCCTTCATTCTCCAAGAAAATGGGGGCTGACAGTAGGCTGCCATGGCTCAAATGCTGCTGAAGGGGCTAGGATGTGGCTAGGGAACCGGCCTGCAGAAGAGGAAGTGGAAAAACTGCATACCAAGTGCCACTTCTCCTAGAGTGCCTGTCTGCACAATGTCTCTAGGACTCCCTTCCTCTCAGCTCCCAGGACAGCCCACGACCCATTTCTTCCCAAAGTACAAGTCAGTGGATTTCACAGAGAGTACACGAGTTCAAAGGGGGCGAGTGTTTTCTCTGTGATGTTCCCCACTGTTGCTCGCCCCGCAGCCTAATGCCTCACGGTCACAGCTCTAGCTGCTTCCTGGGAAGACCCCTTTTGGAGTTCCACGGTTACGGTTTAGATCCGAAATGAGCCGCAGTAGTCTCATGTGTTCGGAGGCCGGACTCTTGGAAGGCGATTGGATGAATGGAGTACTGCTCCTGTCTGTGGATTCATCCTTGGACCGAACTTCCTGGAAACTGTAAGCCAAATAAATGATCTTCCTTCAGGTTGTAGGTGCTGGGTATTGTGTCTCAGCGAGGAGAAAGCTGGCTAGTACTCTGCGTAAGATACGTGCTTGCTGTGCCTTTCTGCACTTTCTCTACTTGGTGCGTACACAGTAGACCCCCGGCATTCGCGGAAATTATGTTCCCAGAGCACCTGTAAATTGTAAAAACCTGCGAGTTTCAGGTAAGTTCAGAAAAATGTCCACAAATGCTTATTTTAGTAGTTCAAACCCTAAATATGCTATGTCTTTTTCAGTTATGTAATTTAACTTAATAAAACACTGTATTAATAAAGCCATAGAAGGTTCAAGGGCGTTTGGGTGGCATTTTTGGGATGTTCTTTAAAAAGAACAAAACTGAGATCTTGAGAGATAGCTATAGGTATTACAGCAGCCTGTTGTGATGATACATCCGCCGGAGATGGGTTACCTGGAAGCAGTCAATCAGGAGCAAGGAGAACTGAATAATGCTCTCGGATCGGCTCCTCACAACTCCCCACCCTCCACCCAGAAAACCCAATTAAAGAGGATAGCTGTGGTTTCTGAGAAACTAGGAGAGTTTCTGCAAACAATTATTACATTGTAAAGAAAAGTCTTCGAAAGAGGAGGCCACAAAAGATGAGGCTGTGGGCTTTGAACTGCAACTTCTTGGGGGGTTTATTGTAATTCTTTGTGTTTTAAATATTTAGTAATACTTGGAGGCAAAACTTAATGACTTTTGCCTAACATGAAATATCTTAAGGGCAAATTTTACACTAAGCAGAGATGTTTAATCATGCTCCCAGCCTGATCACTCAATTATATAAATGATCCGACACCCCTTTAAGCTCTCATTTCTCCCCTCTCCTTTACTGCTCTCATCAGCCTAATTTTACTTTTCAAGCTCTGATTTGGGGCAGTGTCACAGCCAACAGCTCAATGAATATATTGAATTATTTTCCTCTAGAATAGCTAGTAAGATGAAAAGGAAATTAAAATTTGTTTCTTTTATCAAGACTGAGGAGTCAGAATGAGAAGCTTGAATCCCATGGGTCATTTTACCATGCAGGAGACAGCACTTTGGAAGGTAAATTTGTGGGCAAGAAAATGAGTTGGTCTAACTGCCTTTGATTTAAAAGAAATCAAACATCTTATAGAAGATGAACTGTTTTTTATAAAGAACTCGCTTACCTTTTAAAATGTGAAGTTGACCAGTGTGTTTGTAATGGCATTTTCTTTCCTCCTGGAATATTTATATGGTAAATTTATTGCATGAAGCAGGAGCAGCCATATAGGGCGTGTGTGTGTGTGTGTGTGTGTGTGGTGTTGTACAGTGCCGAGCATGTCAGTGGATTCAGTGTGTGTGTGTGTGTGTGTGTGTGTGT
>PVLD010024521.1:0-25331 GCA_004027595.1 Dinomys branickii
CTAGCTTCTGTCGGCGGGAGCGTGGTGTTGGCCTTGGCCCTTGCTCTCCTGGACAGGATGAACTAGGTCTGCATTTTGGAGAATCTACAGAACCCCCAGAATCTGTGTCACAGTGAGGGCCTTGGCGCCCCCTGCCTGAAGCCCTTTTGGGTGCATCCGCTGTCCACTCCAGGGGCTGCGTCTCTCCCATAGTCAGCCCTAATAGGGTCTCTTTGCAACCCCAACCTGCATCTTCATAACCTGGCGTTCCTTGGGACAGACCACACTGCCATATCTCGTTCTAGCCATGTCTGCCTTTATTCATTTGTATCACATGCTCTCATCCAAACAGGTGGTGAACCCAAAGAAAAGGCCCGCAATTTGTTACAGCCTGCTCTAAGAGACACTTCACAAGATGATGTTGTATGTGTGCTTCTGAGTACCTACATGCTCTAATTGTCCTCAGACCCCTCCTTCCTTCCGTGGTCCTCCCATTGTGTTACTTGCTCTACCAAGAATTTGTCTCTCCTCTGTGTTTCTGAAACCTTTCCACCCTTTAAAGCCTGCCTCCTCTAAGAAACTTTCATGACCATCTCCATGACCTGTCATCCTCTGGTTAGCTTGTCATTGGATACAGCCAAATCTTCTTATCTTGTGGCTTACACGTTTAATCCCCATCCTACAGTGTCTGGGTCAGATTTATCTATTAACCCTAGGAAATGCACAGTATAAGACTATGACACAGCTTAAGTATAAGCAGATAGTAGTTGGTGTGTGTGTGTGTGTGTGGTGTGTGTTTTGAGTCATTTGTATTTGCAGTTTGTGTGTACTGAGGGGATCTGTAGTGTACAGTGAATGCATATATTTTGTGTAATCAGTTTTCCAGATGATGCTTATTTAATAGCCTCAACTAAAATATCAAGTGTTTGGGTTTATCACGACCTATGTGTACTTACTATATGCATCTATGGGTGTGCAGTTTATGAGCTTTCTCCCTACTCTGACAATGTGCTGTGTATGGGCATTTGGCGATCTCTGTCCTGTTTCTATTTTGTGTGGATGAGACACATGAGGTATAGATATCATGTGCCATGTGTGCAAGAACTATGGTCTTTAGCACCAAACCTGTGGACATAGTTCTGGCAACATCCAGTTAGGCCATCCAAACTCCTGGGCCTCAGCTCACACATTTCTGTAAAGTGAAGATATTATCTGTCATCCTATAACTATGTACCAATAGAAAATCCATCTTTTAGGACATTGTGAGTATGATGGATGAGAGGAGTAATAAGTCTGAAGTGCCCAGCATAGAGACATACAGTAAGTCGGCACTCAGTAACTCTGATTTCCCTCCACTCGTGTGTGTGTGTACTGAGAGTCTTGAGTCCATGAAGTGTCTGACCTGGACTTCTAGGTGCCTCCCCTTGCTGTGCAGCCCCATGTTTACTCCCCCGCCCCCAGGGTCCACAACCTGAGCAAGTAGCGTCTTGGGATGAAAGAAGCAAGACTAGGATTCAAAGCGGCTTCGGAGCAGCTTAAACTTGGACTTGTTGGACTTAGTGATGAGGTCCAGTTTGCTGTGGCCCAGAGTCAGCCGTTTCTCATTCTCAGATAGGTCATTGCTGCTACCATTCTGATGGCCACGAGTGGGGCCCCCAGAGAGGACAGGCTCAGGTTCCTGCCTGGCCCCCTGAAGCTGATGGTACTTAGTGATGAGGTCCAGTTTGCTGTGGCCCAGAGTCAGCCGTTTCTCATTCTCAGATAGGTCATTGCTGCTATCATTCTGATGACCACAAGTAGGGCCCCCAGAGAGGACAGGCTCAGGTTCCTGCCTGGCCCCCTGAAGCTGATGGTACTTAGTGATGAGGTCCAGTTTGCTGTGGCCCAGAGTCAGCCGTTTCTCATCTCCAGTGTCTGTTCCAGGCATGTGAGGAGGGCTTGGTCCTGGGAGACCTTTGGGCCCAGGCCCCTCACTCCAGAATGGGCCAAACTTGGTGATGAGGTCCAGCTGGCTGTGGCCCAGGGTCTGTCTTCGCTCATCTTGACCATGCTTGCCAGATGTGGCTGGGGCATTGGCTTCAGCAGGCACTCTGGAGCCCTTGGCCTTGGAGTCATGTATCAGGAGGTCCAGTTGGCCATAGCTGTGATTTGGGGACAGCATCCTGTCCTCTGGGGCTACATCACCATGCCTGAGGGCACCAGACTCGGCGCCACCCCTAGCCCCATGGGTCTGGGGCAGGAGATCTAGCTGGCTATAGCTCTGGCTCAGGGACAGCCTCCTTTCCTCTGGAGCCTGCACATCTGACTGATGGGGGCCTGAGTTGGGGGTAACCCCAGGGTCAAAACCTCTCTCATAGGCTCTAGGGAATGGGACTAGAAGGTCCAGCTGGCCGTGGCTCTGACTCAGAGATGCCTTCTCCTCCTCCGTCATCTCCAAGGCTGTGCCAAGTATCCTCTGACCTCTTAGGGGACTAGACTCCTGGCCTCCTGGAAGCCCATACTCTGGGAGCCGGGACAGAGCTGGAAATCCCCGGGGGAAGTGGAGAAGAGGGCGAGGGCGGGGGAGCAGAGGCAACCTCGCGGCCTGGGTCAAAGGCCTCGGGCCACTGTGGTTGAGAGCAGGGGAGGACTGGGACCATGGGAGTGCCCCCAGCTTGCCCAGGTTGGCCCTGGGGGGCCCATGAGGGGAGCCATGGTTAGGGTCTGACAGCTGTCGATGCAGGGAAGGCTGGCCGCCACCTTCACGGTGGGCAGGGCCCGGGGGTGAGGACCCTGTAGCCGTATCACTCCAGCCACCACCTCCTGGTAGAGCAAGGTAGGAAGAGTGGCCCATGAGAGGGGAGCACTTGATGCTGCTGAGACTGTTGCTAGAGGGCGAGGATGCAGGACTTGGGATGCCAGGCCCAAAGGCCAGGGCCACTGGGGAAGGACGTGGTACTTGGGGAGACAGTGAATCCTCAGTTCCACAAAAGCCTTCCACAGGCCGTGACTCAGCATACAGACAGCGGAACTCCCGGTCAAAGTCTTCCACAATGCGGCCCCTCAGCTGCAGCACCATGCTGGTGTGGGCCTGGCTGCAAAGCCAAGTGAAGCTGGGGGCAGAGGGTCTGGGTCAGGAGTGAGAAGTGCAGGGCCAGGTGCTCAGCAGGAATCATAACCAGGGAAACATGCTGGGAGGTGGACCAAGACTACACCCCCTTGAAGCTCACCGTGAGAGGACAGAGCTCCAAACCCAGACCCTGTGCTTGCCCTAGTCCTGCCTGCAGGAGTTGGGCACATGGCTGCTCTCTCGAGGCCTAAACTGGCTCACATGTAAAATGGACCGGGAACGAGGTTCCTGTAGTCCACTTCCCATGTGCAGTAGTTGCTTTCTATGCCAAAGGCATTCAAGTAACCCTTCCACTACAGTGGGCACCTCCTCTGCTGGCTTCCTCCACGCTAACCCGCCCTGCAGGGAAACTGGCATATGGCAGGCGTGCAGAACATGTGTGAAAGGCTGAATGGACACACAGATGGAGGAAACCTCACGCTGCCCTCATCAGCCCAGGCCCAACCCCAGACTCTGCCCTTTCACTCGCTCACCTGTAGCTGCCTGCGACCACCTGCTCACAGTCGATGATGATGAACTTCTCCAGGGCCTGCCCAGTGAAGCGGCGACCTGCCTTGCTGCAGTACGTGTCCCCACATGTGCTCCGCACACGCATGTTCTGGCCCAAGGGTAGAGGGACATTGTAGGGTTGGCCTCTCTGCAGCATCTCTGACCCCAGCTACAGGAACCTGATTCCCTGTTCCCAGTGACTCTCCCAGTGCTCACTGGCTACCAAATGGCTCTTCTGCCCTCCTGACTTCCCACCCCTGGTTGCTGCCCTTGGCCCGCACTAACCGGCAGGTGGCCCCCATTGAGGTCCATCTTGTAGCACATCTCCAGGAAGTGCCTCAGGTGCTCCTGGCCCAGGAGCAGGTAGACAGGGACACCACGCCTGCTTGAGGTCTCCATGAGGTCACACAGAAGCTCCATGTCGGTGAATACATCCATCACCACAGCCACCACCTGGGGAAGGAGGAGCAGCTCAGCTTCCCTGGGCCCAGTCCACATCCAGCCTAGCCTGGATTCCCAAGAAGAGTACGGGCCCAAAAACCAGGAGGCCAGAGCCTGGGAGAACATCTGGATAGGATGGGCTTGAATGATGCCTACCTCAGGATTCTTAACCTGGGCATGGGCTATTTGAGCCTCTCATGTAAAAGTTTTTGTGTGCATTTTCCTGTGGACAGAGTATCTGTCATCAGATTCTCAAAAATACCTGTGGAGCTGGGAGTCACTGAAGCATGCCTATAATCCCAGTACTCAGGAGGCTGCACAGGAGGATCCTTGCAAGTTTGAGGCCAGCCTGGGCTACAAAGTGAGCTTAAGGCCAGCCTGAACTGCATAGTGAGACCCTGTCTCAAAAAAGACCTCCACCAACAAAAAAACCTGTGGATCAGCTGTGCTAGTCCAGTCTCACTCTATGTTGAGGCCCAGACCTTCTTTCCCAGGCTTGTCCCCACTAGCTCCCTGCCTGGCTCTGGCCCAGGGACTGGCTATCTGCCACTCCCATCTCAAGGGAGAGAGCTAAAAGCCAGTCGTTGGATATTCAGCGCCTTTGCCAAGCCATCCTCATCTTCACTGCAAAGGCTTGATGTGACACCTTACTCTCATGGAACCACATTTTCCACTCAGTTGAGGTCTAGGGCTTGTGCCTCCCCTATAAGTTGCCTCAGAGTAGCTTCTGGCACCCTAAACCCTCCTTCTGCCCCTTCTTCCCACTGCACGTGTCTGCCTAGATGATCCTGTTATGGGCAGGGGCAAGAGGCAGAAGTTAGAGAAAGCCCAGCTTTGCAGCTCTGGAGCCACACAGACCTGGGTTCAAACCCAGACTCCACCACTTCCTGGGCAAGTCACTCGTCTCCAGAACTTCAGCTTCCTCATCTGCTGCGTGGAGATAATGATAGCTGCATCTCTGAGTGACAGGGAATTAACTGTGAAAATGCTGGACACAACAGAAGCTCAATAAATGCAGTTTTCCTGTTGCCTTTGTAGCAAATGAGGACATTGGGCCAGAGGGAGAGGAAGTACTTCCCACGGTCACTCAAAGAGTTGGGGGACAGGAGCCTGGTTCCTAGCCCAGGGCTAGAAGGGCCTAAATGGGGGTAAGCAGAAAAGGCACCGCAGGATGCCCTGGTCCATAGCAGAGGTCTGGCCAGGAGTGAGGGGAACAAGAACAGGCCTGAAAGATCAAAGGGGGCTGGTGGTGACAACAGCAACAGCCTCACTGATAACCCTGCTCCTGATGCCAGTCGGGCCTGGCGCTGCCTGCCTGGGGCACAGGTGGGTTTGCCGGCAAGGCTTGGGAGGTACTGATAGATTGTGCCATCCTCACCTCTGCCACGGCAGCCTGACTGCCTTGGCTCCGGCTGGGAGTCACTGCGTCTAGTCCTCGTCTTCTGAGTGGAGGCCAGCGCTCTGGGAGTGAAGCTATGTTGCTGTGGGCTGCAGTGTTTCCCCACGTGACCACCCCCAGCTGCTCTCCTGATTCTCTTTCCCCTGAGCCCGGCAGCTTGCACTCCTCCTCCCTCCTTGGGGCAGAGCTAAACACCTCAACTTCAAGGCTGGGCTAAGGCTCACAAGCTAGTGTCCCCTCCCTACTTCCGGCCTAGCGGGAAACAGCATATCAGGGCAAGGAGCAGCTGGGAACCAAAGCCTCTATCAGGAACTTTCTCCTGGACCCTGAGGACCTCCCTGGCCTCAGTTTCTTCCTCTAAGTCAAAGGGGTGGCTCGTTCTCCAAGTTTGGGTTCTTAGTTTGGGGGTCATAAGAGTTGGAGGATCTGATGAAAGCTCTGGACTCCCAAGAAAGATGCAGCGAGGGCTTCTTGCAGTATGTACAACTTCACGTGCATTTGTGGAGTCCTAGAAGTCCAGGCGCTGCTCTGTGCTTATACATAATGCTGCTGGATGCCAAGGGATACCAAGGGAAATAAAACACATGCCCGTCCTCTCCCAGCTTGCTGTCTCACAGAAGCCAGATGTTCTAGTTCCAGTTCTGCATCTAACTTGCTGTGTCACCCTAACCAGGTCCTCCTCCCTCTCTGCACCTCAGTGGATACTTCTGTGAAGTGAATGCCTGCAAAGATGAAGCCCTTACCTTTCGAGCCTGGCTGAAGAGAAAACGCAGCAAGTCCTTGATGTTCTTAGCCTTGTCCCTCTGGAAGTGGACCACAGCCTGGGTGGGGCTAAAGCCCGTGGCCTGTGGGATCTCAGGCCAGCCCAGGTCCAGGTCTGGAGGGTCTACATCAGAGGCCATGGGGAAGTAGGTGCCTGAGGTGACTTCAGAGAGCGTGCTGAGGCGATCAGGCCCTGAGGCCTCCGGGCCCCGGGGCTCGCTGAACTGAGGACCTGCACGCGCATGGCCGGTCATGTAGTCCATGTCCAGGGCGCTCAGGAAGGGCAGCTCCCGCTCCTCAGAGATGACCTGCAGGTAGGCAGCCTCGCCCCGTTCCAGGAGGGCATCAGCTGCCAGCCTAGCCGCCTCACTGTGCTGCAGCACCAGGGGTGAGCTCTCCCGCCACCAGGGCCGCTTCAGTTCCTCCACCCGGCCCCGCAAGGGTCCTGCCATCCCCCGGTTGCCCCCAGGCCCTAGGCCTGCAAACATGCCTGGCTACCTGGTGGCCTCACCTGCCGGCAGGCCCCATCACCTGCACCCCAGTTGGCTGTAGCAGGAAGAAGACGCCAGCAGCACACCTCTTGCTGGCCCTCCCAGGGTAAGGCAGGGCCCCCAACCTGTTGCCACCCTGAAGTCAGAGCTATGCTCCGCCCCATTGCCCCCGGCCTCCGGAACCTGTCAGGTCAGCCCCACCTGTCTGCCTGTGTTGGGACTCGCCTGCTGGGAAGCGGTAGGGCCAGGCTTTCAGTGCGCACTGCTGTCTCCCTCCCCTCCCCATCCCCGCTCCCAGCAACACCACCCTATCCCACCCACCAGGCTCCTCGCAAGTCTCCAGCCCTGACCTTCTAGGGATCCATGGAGGCTGGAGATAGTCCAGAGGGGCTAGGCCTGCTCAGGGACACACACGTACACACACATTCCGTGGTGGTGAATGACTCAGGACACCCAGAGAACAGACAGCAGCACACAAGCATATACGCTCACTGACAACTGACTGACATGCAGACGTAGACCACAGGCCAACACATGCAGACCACATTTTTTTAAAATTATGATAATCTTATTTTTTATTTTTCAATTTTGTTAGTATGTGTGCAGTACATAATGATTATATTCATCGTGGGGAGATGGTACGTTTATATAACACATCTTAATTCTTTTTATCTCCCCTTCCCCTCTTCCTTTCCCAATCCCTCCATCTCTTGGCCAGACCACACATTTTCTGGTTTTTGGTCTGGTTTTGTTTTTTGAGACTGGGTCTCACTATGTAGTGCATGCTTGACATGAACTTACTATGTAGCCCAAGCTAGCCTCAAACTCATAGCAATCCTCCTGTTTCAGCCTCCTGAGCGCTGGGTTTATGGGCATGTGCCACCATGCGCAGCCTGAGACCACACATTTTGCTCAAATCCCATCCCATGAACTGACCCAAACCACCAAGATAGATACTGGCAACACCCTGAAACACATCGCCATGGGTTCTGCATATCTTGGCCCGCACGTACACAGGCCCCAAATAAGAGCTGAATAGAAGGTCACACAAAACTGCCAAGAACATCAGCGTTTTCCTGTCCCTCCACCCCAGCTTCTCTGATCATCACCATGCCACTCTCCACCACCATAATCTTGGAGCCCGCAGGCCTTTGCCCCAGCCTCCTCCAGGCTCCGAGCCCATCCCTCCTCCATAGACCTGGAATAGGAGCCCTCACCCCAGCCCCAAGCCTGACCTGGAAGTGGTAAAAACATTCATCTCCTGCATCTCCCAGGCTCCACACACCCTGAGGTTCTGAGCCAGAAGTTCTGAGAGGCTGAGGCCCGGGGTTTGCCATTTAACAAGTGTGCCGGTACGGTGGCCTGAAGCCCTGCCGAGACTCACTGTGCTGGAAGCCGTATTTCTAGCACTTGCGATTCTGGGGAACTCAGCCTGATGGGAGCCAGTCCTCAGCTTTCCTTGAACCCTTCTCTGGGGCTGAATAGGGAATGGTTAGAGTTCCAAAGGACACAGCAAGGTGAGGAGGCAAACCAGACAGATACCTGCCCCAAGGGCCAAAGTCCCAGAGCATTTGTGGTCTGTCCTCAGGACCAGGTCGAAGCTTTGTGCGGAGGAGTCAGTGGCAGCTGCAGATGGGGACCCAGCCTAGCCCAGACAAAAGTGCTCATGGCACTGTCTCCTCCGTGAGAACTTGGGCTTGCCATGGTAGGGGGCTTAGGGGCCAGAGGCCCAGGCAACACAGGAGAGCTATAGACCAGGAGCCGAAAGGCTCCCATCCCATCCTGTCCCCTCCTGTCCCATCCCAGGGGCAGAAACTGGAGCACCAGGCCTCTCGGGAGGCCCTTCCCTGGAGGCGGAGAGGCTGTGTGAGGAGCAGGGCGCTGGTAAACAAAGCCAGCCTGTGGGAGGGCAAGGAGCTGTGGGGCAGCAGAGCTGGCAAAGCCCTCATTAGGGCCTTATCTCCAGATTTGCTCGGAGGGGAGAAGGGGAGAGCCAGGACCTTGTCTGGGTCAGAGAAGGGGGGAGGGAGGCATGTTTTTGTGTGGCTGTCAGGTGTGTTTATTTCTAGTGTGTGTACTTCTATCTCATGGTACATATCTTGTTCATCATAATAGTAGTACAATGCACATAAAATGTACCATTTTAACCATTTGTAGGTGCCCTTCAGTGTAAGTACATTTTTCAGCTCTAGGACTCCTTTTCTCATCTTATAAGGCTGAAACTCTACCCCCATGGGACAACTCACCATCTCTCTCTTCCTACCCAGCGCCAGGCAACTACAGTCCCCCCTCCCGCTTCTGTGCATTCCCTAGGAAGTTCTTGTGAGTGGAACCCTACAGCACTGTTCTTCCCCAGCCTGGCTTATTTCACTTAGTCTCATCCATGTTGCAGCATGTTCTGAGGCTAATATTCCGTGTGTCTGGGGACAGTCTGTGTGTGGTACTGGGGGTCTGATGCGCTCTAGACCAAGCTATGTCCCCAGCCCTGGATGCACTACGTAGCACATATCCATTCACTCATTTACAGACTTGAGCTGTGTCCGCCTTTTGGCTACTGTAAATAATGCTACTTGAACATGGGTGTACAAATTAGGTCCTATATTTTTTTCTTTTTCTTTTTTAATTTGGGCCTCTATTTTTTGTATATTTCCCTCCATGCTCAGTTTGTACTAAATTCCATTTTTGTATGTAAATACAAAATTCCAGGCCAGGCGTGGTAGCACACGCCTGTAATACCAGCACTCAGAGGCTGAGTCAGGAGAATGGCTGCGGGTTTGAGGCCAGCCTAGACTACACAGTGAGTTCAAGGCCAGCCTGAATTACATAGTGAGACCCTGTCTCAAATAACAAATCTGGATATTTTTCAGCATCCGGGCCTGGTGGCACATGCCTGTAAGCTCAGCACTTAGGAGGTGGAGGCAGGAGGATTCCCTGCAAGTTTGAGGCTAGTCTGGGCTACACAGTGAGTTCAAGCTGAGTTTAGCCCAAACTACGTAGTGAAAGCCTGTCTCAAAAAACAAAAACAAAATTTTGCAATTTTGTTTGTAAGTAAAATATCACAGAATACTGGCAACTTTTTATGGTTTAACTAAGTATATATGTATCCACACATACCTACCTGTGCATGTTCATACATGTATGTGCTACCTGTGATCTTGTGTGCCTGTTTGCTGTCCTTACTGTCTGGCCACATGTGAGTATATGTACCTGTGGAGGGGATCCCTGACTCCAAGCCTGGGCTTTGGTACTGGGTGCTGGTACAGGGAGGCTGACTGAAAGGGGCAGAAGTGGGAGGACTGTGTTACAGAGAAAGGTCTCAGGAGTCCCTGACAACCTGGCGATAACAGCGTGGACATCAGACCCAGCGCCCTCCCCATGGGCTGGGGCGTAAAGGGTCAGGAGGGGGTAGATAGGTGGATCTGGCCTTGGGGTGATAGCCCAAGGGGGTGGAAGCCACACAGACAGACCCAAGCCCAGCCCCTGGCTGCAGCGTGTGGTGCGCAGGCCCCGTAATGACTGTTATTAAGAGGAAGGAAAATATCTTCCTGTGTAGGAGGTGTGTCAGGCGCCTGCCTGCCATTGCTCAGCCTTCCTGGGGGCCATTTAGCCTTGTCTGTTGTGTCTCCCAGCCAAGTGGCACCTGGGCAGCTGATTCGTGTGGGGGTGGTGGGGGCAGAAGCTGGCTGCAGCCTCCGGTGGCAGGTTGCTCTGGTGCCAGCTCTGCCATGCACTTTGCTGTGGCACCTCTCGGCCAAGGAAGACAGAGTTCTAGTGGAAGGGCTGCCAGCATGTGCCCAAATGCCTTGAAGCGAGGCAAGCCACCTAGGGGCTGGGGAGACCAGGGAGTAAGCGGGGAGGAGTCCCAGGGGTCAGCTGGATCTGGGGAGGAAAGCGGAGGGAAAGTTCCAAACACAGCCAACTGACAAGCCGGGTGTTGGGGCTAGAGAAAGAGGGCCAGGGTGGCCCAGAAGATGCTGCTGGGAAGTCACTAGAGCTACACTCTGAGGAGCCCTGAGGGCCTTGCTACAGAGGACAGCACAGAGGTCAGGAAGATTCCAGAGCAGTACTTTAGGTAAGGTACACAGGAAGCTGCTCTCGGGGAGAATGTCCCAAAGCACAGCACCGGCCGCCCAGGAGCAACCAGTGGGGCAGCTGCTGTCCCTGAGCACACACACCCCCAGAGGGGGCGCTGGATCCTGAGTTGGTTCCCCTGACTCTACAAAGGCTGAGCCCACCCAGCAGTGCTTTGCACTGTACTGAGACCCCTGGCTGGAGCAATGGTGAGCTGAACTGGTGCTTAATTTATGAAGTGGGGCCGACAGCACCTGCTTCACCAGGCTGCTTCAGGAAGGCTCTCTCGGCTGTCTGCTGCTGACTGATGCGGGCGGAGCAGCCAGTTCATGCTGACCTGCAGAGCTTTTCACCTGTGAAAGGGCAAGCGCTCAGTGAAGGCCCCAGTGCAGATGCCGCGGGAGCTCCTGCTGCTCCCTCCCTCGCTCCATCCAGACCAGGGCTGACCCTTGAAGGCTGGTGCAGCTGCTGGGCCATGTCAATGGAATGTGGCTGGTCACTTGCCTCCCCCCTTCGCCCCCCCCTGGAATCTGGTCTTATTCTGCCCAGCTCACAGGAGCAAGACCCTCTCTCCCTCTGTGCGCTCGCCTGGTGTGCTGGGCACTGCGGCAGTCTGCCCCAGGGACAGCTGTGTCTGGGTGTACAGACAGTGATGGACGGCCTGGCCTGCGCTTTCACCCACATCCTCCCGCCACCATCCCCCTCATCCCATCCCATCGAATGGTGAGAGACTTGTTTCCCTAAGAGAATTACCACTCCTCTCTCCGGATGGATTCATGAAAGGGACAGTCCCTCTTCTGCATCCCCACTCCATCCTCCACACCACGGGAAGAGGAATGATGTGATGATTTGTCTGACTGGTGGATTAGGGAAGGAGCAGGCTGACCTCCCCCTCCCCCTCTCCCTTTCCATCACTGACTCCACCATGTGCAAGGACAGCACGTTCTCCGCCCATATCTACATGGTGGACTTGCAGAGAGGATCCCGCATTTGTGAAGCAGAGGTCTGCCCTGCATGGCAGGGCATGGTGTTAGTTCTGAGACCACCACCAAGTTCACTTGGCCAGCAAGTGCAAGCTGGGTTCTTCGGTCAGTGTTGACAGTAATATTGGCAAGGCCATTGCATTTATTTTGTTGTTGTTGTGGGGCTAGGGATCGTACCCAGGATTTTGTGCATGCTAAGCAAGCACTCTACCACTGAGCTATGTCCCCAGCCCCAAAGCCGCTTTAGCTGTCCCTCTGTCTCTCAGTGCTTCTGTTTGTCCTCAGCTTGTGAGGGGAACAGATGTCACCCACTGACCCCTTAAGCCCTCACTGTTTTCATACATAACTCTCCTTGCCCACCTGGTTCCCTCTCCATCTGACCACCCAATCCACCCAACACAGATTTAATGCCTACTTTACCTCAGCACTGAGCTCAAAGATGAGTAAGTTCATCTCTGCCCTGGAGGAACTCAGTTTGGTGGCAAAGGCAGACTCATAAATAATTATAAACCATGAATTAAACCAAAGTATAAACTAAGTGCTTGGAGTGTAGAACTCATGACCCATTCTAGAACCTTAGAGGAACCATGTTTCCGCCTTGACCCCTCAACTAGAGTCCAGCCCTGTGGAAGTCTCTCTCAGTGGGGGCCTGAGGTGGAAGAGCTTTTCTGGATGCAGGAAGAGGGAAAAAGAAAGAGGTGTAGGTTAGCTGCCAGGCCAGGACTGTGAAAGCAGGAGTGGGGCCTGTCAGGGCTCAGCTTGGCACTGTCTGAGGATGGCTGGGCAGGAGGTTTCCAAGTGCCTTTGGCGCTAACACTGTGGTCTGTCACTGTGGCATAACAGGTTGGTGCTTGGACACTGCATTCCTGGAGACGTCCTGCCAGGCTCTCTAGGTTCTTTCATCATGGGCAGGGTCTGGGTCCCAGGCTCAGCAACATGGCTCAGGAGAGGTCTCTGGAAGCCACAGAAAGCCTTTAATGGGCAGTTAGCAGCAGGGCAGCAGGGAGTAGGGAGAGAGGGTCCGGGCCAGGAGCCTGAGGCCTGTCCTACCCCTAAGACCTAGTCAGAGTCCCGGAAGCTCTCCCTCACCCACCCCCTTCCACACCTGGCTCCGCTCCAGGTCCCGCTTTGTGTCGCGGGGGCTGCTTTCGCGGCACCTCCTGTAAGTGCTCTCACTTCCCAGCCCCTCTGCGGGCCTCCTGTACCCTCTGGGAACACGTGGTCTTGGGATTGCTGGGTCCTTTCAGTACCAGACAGGGCCAGTGTCCTCATCCCAATCCCAGCCACTCCACGCCTTCGCTCTCCCAAGGCGTCTCCACTGCCCAGAGCCCACGTCCCAGCAGCACTGCCTCTCATACAGAGGCCCAGGGGACATGCGAGCAGTGGGGCCTCAGATTTGCTTCTGTTCAGGGTGGCCTTGGAGCAGGGAGTGATTTCTTCTCAGCGGACCCATTTCCTTATAGCATGATGGGCAGATCTTGCTGACTTGTGGAGGTGGTAGGATTTGGGGGGTGAACAGGGTCCTGGGGTCACATCACATAGGGCTGCAGCTCGTGGGTGACTTGCTGGCCTCTCTGGCCCTTAGTTTTCTCACTTGTGGAACAGTGATAATAAATCAATGAAGACAGCATCTATTTTTATATGGTGAGGAAACATTTAAAATATTCTATAAATTACCAAAAAGTCAGTCATCTGAAAGTTGGTGATTAGCAGTCTAGGTTTCCTGATTTAATTATTTTCCCTCACAACACTTGAATCTTACCTTTCAAAAAAAATTGTTTTGGGCCGGGGATATAGCTCAGTGGCGCAAGCACCTGCCTGGCAAGTGCAAGGTCCTGAGTTCAATTCCTGGTACAAAAAAAATATTTGTTTTGTTTTTTAAGACAGGGTCTCACTATGTAGCCAAGGCTGGCCTTGAAGTCTCAGCAGTCCTCCTGCCTCAGCCTCCTGAATGCTGGGATTACAGGCATGCACCACTATGCCTGGTTCCAAATTTTGTTTTAACCGTTTTCTTCTGTTTCTTGCTGTGATCTTTTCTGAAGGATAGAGGTTAAATATGTGACAAGATCATCTGTAAAGAGCAGTCTGCCTGGGAGCAAGAGGCCATGCCCTTTCCTTATTTTGTATAACAATTTACTTCAGAAAGATTTAGTTCGAGCTTGTGGTTTTAAGTCCCATACTAAAGCCAAAAGAGAAGTTTAATACTTTAGCATTACTCTTTTTAAACATTACTTTTTTTCTTCTGGGAAACTGGGGATTGAGCCAGAGTACTGCATACACTGGGCAAATACTCCCAAGCCTAGGGCTGGGGATATAGCTCAGTGGAATAAGCGCCTGCCTAGCAGGTGCAGGGTCCTGAGTTCAATCCCCAGTACCGCCAGAAGAAAAAGAACCAAAAAAAAAAAAAAAAAAAAGGCACTGTCCCAAGCCTATTTATTGGAGACACGGTCTCCTTCAGTTGCCCAAACTTGTGATCCTCCTGCCTCGGCCTCCTGAGTGGATAGGATTACAGGGATGTGCCACACTACACCCAGCTTGGTAGTGTTAAAATAAGCTGAATTATAGGTCAGTTGGAGAACCACCCCAGAAAAGGCCTTTTTGCTGGGCTTGTCCTAACCAGTGATAACTTAGTCATCTGTTCTCTCGTTTAACAGTATACACAGATGCCGACAGCGAGCCAAGAACTCTGCTGGACACTGGGAAAATAAAGCTGACCCATAATACGGTATTTGCTCTGAGTGGAAGCAGCTCACCGCGCAGTATCAGAGGCAGGCATGTGAAAACGTGGCAAGGAGGTGCAGTGACCAGAGAAGTCCACTGAAATGGGCGAGCGCAGCGTGGCCGGGGCGGGGGCAAGGGCGTCAGGTGAGGACGTATGGGAGGTGCACAGTCCAGGCAGAGGGCCCAGTGTGGCCCCTTCAGGTAAGCTTATGGGGCTTCAGGGTGCTCAGGGAAGTGGGCTAGGAGGCAAGGGAGAAGAGCCTGTAGCCACCAAGGAAGCTGGATTTTATCTTGAAAGGGCGGGGGATTGGTGCTGCCACTGAAAGATGCTGACAGCCAGGAAGTGAGGACTCTGAGACATCACGGATGTAACAGGTCCCATTTGGCTCTTTCAAATGTGGCCCCATGTTGTAAGCTGCTGTATTTGACGATTACTGAATCCTCTGCAGGCAAGGACCATCTGTTTGCTGCTAGGGGATCCATCCAGAGCCTGCACGAATGCAGGCCAACGTGGGAGTTAAGCAGAGCAGTCAAGTTCTGGGCCAGGGTTGGCCCAGATGATTTTGAAAGCTCCTTGCAAACCTGAGGTTCCAGGACTCTAAAGCAAGCCCAGTAGCTAAGCTGGTGCTATGCACTAGGGTCTGTGGCTGGGGAGCTGCCCCGGGCAGCAAATGGGTTAACGCTCAAATAACTTTTATATATGAATTAATGTGCAGAGCTGGGAGCCAAAATCTGTTCCATTAATTTTTCCATCCATTCCAGGAGCAGTTAGGTACACACAGTAAAGTTTATTTTGGTGCATGGTATACTTCACTCCATTAAAAATAAATTAATCAGCAAATTCCTGCCTGGCTTGGCTCTGGTTTATGTAAATAGTGCCCAGCTGTAATGAGTTACAAGGTGTTATTATCTCACACACACAGAGGAGGCTTCACTCTAGAGCTCTGCTTGCAACAAAAGCATCTTAAATACACTGAGAGAAGGTGGTTTGATTTGTAATGTTTTCACAGAAGTGGGCTCTACCTCACCCGTATAGAGTTTCTCTATATGACTCATTTTACAGCGAGTTCAATGAAGGAAGTCTGATGGGGGAGGGAGGAGCAAGGTGGTTCCCCGCCCCCCTCATTTCAATGTAAGAAAATCCCCTAAGAGATGACCGCACTCGGGGCACTTCGGGCCGGAAGGACCTGGTCCTTAAGTGCTCTGACCAGGTGGCTCTGCAGCATGTGCTCTGGAGCGGGGAAGGGGCATGGGGCTAGGTCCCGGGACAGCGTGTAACTAGGTCGGGAGGAATGTTCTTTCTGCCCCGACATCTCATAGAAGGGGAGGCCAAGAGAGAAAAGGTGGCAAGTTCCTGACCCAGTTCACTGGGGTAACGGAAGGCCCTTTGTTCCTGAGGCTTCTTTCTAAATGACTTAGGGCATGATGAGCCCCCTGGACCTCAAAGGCCTCCTGGGTCCCAGAGGAAGGGCAGGCTGTGCCCTGGCCAGACAGCGACACATCTCATAAACTGAAGGCAAAGGCAGCAGCAGACCCTCGGCTTTCCCCTCTCCGTTATGAGCTGGGAAGTGCTCCTTAGCTTATGGCAGCCATGATCTCACATCAGTTCCTAAAAGGACTTAGAATAAAGAGAAGCCAAGGCAGACGTGAATCTGTTTCTCTTAATGACTGGCTCAAAGCCAGGGAACAGAGTGCAGCGACCCGCCCTGACCTGGCAGCGCTGCAGCTCCCAGGCCACATCGGCCTGGGGGGGGTCCCCATTCTACCCCCTCTACCCCTTCCTGTGGGAAAAGCTGCTGGAGGAATTTGGGAGCATTTGTTAAGGAGCTTTCACTTGGGGCACCTCTGTTATTTTTGACTGTTTTTGTTTTTGTAGGACGGAGGATTGGACCATGGGCTTTTGCACTGAGCTACATCCTCAGCCCTTTTCCTATTTTTTATTTTGAGATAGGGTCTCACTAAGTCACCCAGGCTGGGCTTGAACTTGAAATCCTCCTGCCTAGCCTTCCAGAGTGCTGGGATTACAGTGTGCACCACTACGACAAGCTTTGGGGGTTCCTCTTGAAGGAGAACAACACCTCAGAAGAGCTAGAGGTTCTGCCAGCATTATACCCCCACCAGGTCAGATTCCTGGGCACACTAAGAGGAAAACCAACAAACAGGCCAGGTATTTGACAGATGTTCTTCACAGGTCAGTTCAGGCCACTTTCTGCGGGGCCCTGGGCCAAACAAGCACTTCTTTTGTCACAGTTCCTCACGGCCAGCTGGCCAGCAGCCTGGAGGGACCAGCCCCTCAAAGACCCTCATCGTTGTAAGTAGGAGCATGGGGCTTCAAGATGCTCTGAGGATTCTTCTCCACCAGAGGGCGCCAGCTCACTTCCCCAGTCAGAAGCAGGTCCTCGCCATTCATGGAGTCCAGGTACTGCATCTGCAGAGAACAGAGGAAAAGGAGGGGGCAAAATGCATACAAGCTGACAAAAGGAATGAGCTTCCCCAGTGAAAGGAGGGGAGGGGGCTGCGGAGCATCTGACTAGCCAGCTCTCAGGTCAGGCTCTGATCCCCACATTGTTTGATTAAGATCTGGGAAACAGTCGCCTGGAAGGCTCCCTGGGAAGCTTTTAGGGAATTTTCTGGGACACCTCAGAATGGTGACGCACACCCCAAGGACAACCCCCACCCTCCCTACAGGGTTCCTGCAGGACAGGAAGTCCTCTTGTCCACCCCCATCCAACGCTGCAGGGAGAAAGAATCCCAACTCTGTCCCTCCCTAGTTCCCCAGATGACCGCTTCCCGAGATCGAGGCTGCTTCGGCTGACGGGGTAGCAATGTGTGTCTCATGGGACTCAGAGGAAGATTAAAGAAGGGACATGCACAGTGCTGGTCAAGCAAATGAGTTTCCCTAACATGGATACCCTCACTGTCCTCAGGGGTCATGATGCTGGCCAGTGGGCCCAGCCTCCCCACGCCAGGGCGACTCTGCTGTTGAGGCAGACCCTCACCACTGAGCCTTGGTTCTCACTGGAACCAGAGGGACCAAATGCCATCTACGCCTGCTCCCCACAACTGAGAGCAGTCACAGTCCTTCTGCGCATTCTACCATTTCTGCCACTGGCTCACCTGACATGGAGATGGTGAGCTCCAGATGCCACTGCCCTGGGCAACACTAGGCCTCGGGATGCTCTCAGGCCTGCCCAGAAATCTAGGTGCACAGCCCTCCCCATGGACAAGGGGACACTGAACAGAGGCAAACAGGAAAAGGTGTAAGAAAAAGAAGTCCAGAACAACAGAGAGAAAGGAGTCGTCTCAGGAGATGAAGGCAGCTCGGGTGGGTTCCCAAGGCCACCTGCTACTATGGAAGACAGTAGGTGAGAAGTGCTCTCCAGTGGACAGGTCACATTTCCAGTGAAAATAACCAGAGCAGCAGGTGTCACTGGACCTGGAAAGATGAGGCTCCCTAAGGGGGATGGAAGGAGGACCAGGGGCTTTCTCCTGGGCCTGGCTCAGCCCCTTCTTCCAAGAACTGATGATGCTTGTGGCTCCATCTTCAGACTGCTGACCCCTGAAGTCCATCCCAGCCTCTCACACAGACCTCAGGTCTGGAATCCCATGGGTCCTGTGTCTTTTCAGGGCAAGAAGCTCAACACAACTATCCTCCTTAAAACCCATTCCCTTAGCCAGGCGTGGTGGTGCATGCCTGTAATCATGCAGAACTTGCGAGACTGAGGCAGGAGGATCATGGTGAGTTTGAGGCCAGCCTGGGCTACGTGAGTGAGTTCAAGGTCAGAACTACATAGAGAGACTCTGTCTCAAACAAACAAATAAAATAACTCCATGCCCTTTCCCAGCAACCTACCCTAACACCACCCTGCCCACTTCTTGGCTGCAAACCTCAGCACCACCTGGGAGTGGTTACCACGTAGCACCAAGGGTAGGATTACCTTCTTCTCAAGGCCCAGCTTCCTGGTCTTCCCAGGACGCACCTCTCTCTGCCTAGCCTTGCCCAGTGTCTACCTTACTCAGGCTGGCTGTGCACCTAACTGGCCCCGTGACACAAGACTCGGCCTCGTCAATCTCTGCTGTCCCAGCACAGGGCTGAGTCCCCACTGACGCTCCCTGCTTTCCTAAAAGCCTCATCACTGTCTGCCTGGCTTTCACCATGGTCACGTGAGTCTCACAGAGCATTCACGGTGGCAGGTTCTTCCTTTTGGGGCCCTGGAGGGGTCCCAGCTGTGTCCTGTTGTGGCCTCTGGCACCAGGCCACCATAGCAGATGGAAAAGCTGGGTGGGTCTCTGAGAAAACAACGCTGGATTTGCCAACTGCTACTCTGCGGGCGAGTCCTGTCAACAGTGTGAGTCTCTGAGTTCTCTGTGGGTGGAGCCTTCTGACCGCAGTACCTTCTCCCTGACTCTTGACAGATTTAAAGAATGGTCAAACAGAAGTCCTGGCTTCTGGGGCTTTCTACTGTCTAGATCTAGAGTCTCAATTGGACAAATCTCCAGCAACCAATTAGCTAGTCCTATTGGTCCTGGCTGCTCAAGATGTGGTGTGTGCCTTTCTTTTTTCTACATGTTGGGGGCTTGAAGGCCACTGACACAGGTGAATAAGAGACTTAACTGTGGAGTGAGGGCCCTTCTCCCCCACGTGCCTGGCTCAGGAAGCAAAGGTGTGACTCACAGGCAACCTTGTGTTGCTCACAGGCAACCCAAGCTGATGAGCTGTCTGCAGCAGCTGAGGCCTCTAGTGTTACATGAATCACCCAGCCTGTTGTTCAAAACTAGCAGTGCAGGCTGACTCACTTCAAGACCCTGGAAAAGGGTCCATGGTGGTTCTCCCGGCCACGCATCCCACCCATCCAGCAAGTATGTTTCCGCTCCATATAGGATCTGGGGGCAGGGAGATCAAGGAGTTAACTCTCTGTGGGTTTGAGAGAGCTCTGTGGTTCAACAGTCCATGCAGGAGAGCTTCTCCTAGGAGCCTAGCGTCAAGGAGCTCTGCGGACGGAAGGGGTAAGGACCTGAGGGGGCTGTGGACGCAGAGAGCAGCCTATGTGCAGAGGCCAGGTACGTCTGTGCAGGGCTGCTGCCCGAGGGCTCCAAGTGGGTGCCGAAGGCCTGACCATGCCCCCATCTTCCAGGACTCCATGGCCACAGCAGGCAATGAATGCGTGGTGAAGGAATGGCTAGGACTTTCGGAAAGGAGAGACCACTCGGTGCCCTTTCCTCTCCATCCCCGCGTGCCGGCCCCTGGTCTGGTTCATTCTTCACTGGTGCCAGCCACTACTGGAGCGGTCAGAGTTCCCTCCGCCTGGCCGCTGGTACCTCATCTTCCTACAACCCTGGAAGTGCAGCACAAATGGTGCTCAGGAGGACGCAATTGTGTGTGTGTGCGGAGGGGCTCGCTCACCTGTTTCCTCACATATTCCACCAGCAACTCGAGCTGTCGAGGGTCTTCACATTTCTGGTTGAAGAAAGTTCTCCAGAGGGCGGCGGCCAGCCCGTGATCATCTGAAAGGATCCCCTGGAACATGAAGTATAACAACGCGTCTTCCAGGGAACACAGCAGAGCCATGACACAAATGGGCAAAGTGTGTTCACAAGAGCAAAGAACTGGTTTAAGTTGCCTATAATCCCAATACCTTGGGGGCTGAGGTAGGAGGATCACAAGTTCAAGTCCAGTCTTGACATTAGTGACTTAGACCATTTCAAAACAAACAAGAAAACAAGCTAGGAATGTAGATTACTGTGGGCCTCAAGTTCAATCTACAAAAACAAACAAAAATCCCCCAACAACACACAAAAGAACCACTGGCTCAGAGGACCTCAAAGATACTGAGAGGGGGAAGGGGACAGCTGCATGGTTCAGCTGGAAGGGGTCTGACAGGAACACGTGGTCCAATCCCTTTGTTTTATGTGGGGGAGGGTACAGAGACAAGGTCATGCTTTATAGCCCAGGCTGGCTTTGAACTTGTGGTAATCCTCCTGCCTCAGCTTCAAGAATGCTCGGATTGCAGGTGTGCGCCCCCATGCCCGGCCAATACTTTCACTTTATTCAGAGGAAGAACATGGAAACAGAGGGCCAAGTCACTGCTGAGGTGATGATGAGCTGGGACTGATGTCTGATGGGCTCCCGGGGAGTCTCCCCTTCTCCACTGCAGCGCGCCTGGCCCAGGCAATGTCTGAGAGGCCAGGAAGAGCAATGGAGCGGCCGCGCCTCTGCTGCTGTCCCCAGAGCATGGCAGGGCTGCAAGCTTCCCGTCTTTCCATACGTGCAGCTGGGTGTGCACGGCTCCTTCTCAACCAGCTCGCAGGCACGGATCTGCAAGGCAGCCAGTGCTCTGGGGAAGAGCCAGGTACCTCTCTTTCACTGTCGCCCGTCTCTGGCCCATCATGAGCGGAACATGCTGCTCAGCAGGATGCCACAGAGGGCCACACAGGGCAGTGTTCAGAGCCTGCACCAGTACATGCCTGACACTGCCTCTCCGGCACAGGGAATTCTGCTGAGAAGCCTGCTGTCACAGATGAGAATACTTGTTTACCTACAGCATCCTTGAATTATGAGAATAAGATAGCATGGGCGGGGGGGGGGGTAAGGCTGAGTGGTAGAGAGAGCTTGCCTAGCACAATAAGGCCCTGGATATAATCCCTAGTACCACCAAAAAAAAGAGGGGCTGGGGATATAGCTCAGTGGCATAAGTGCCTGCCTGGCAAGTACAAGGTCCTGCATTCTATCCCCGGTACTGAAAACAAAACAAGTATAAAGGCACTTTAAAAGGCACTATCAAAGGCACTACCTTGGCTATGAGGAGTAGGAGCATATTTTGGCCGGCAGCTGTGACATAGTAGTGACAACAGTGCTATCTGGGAGCCAGGCAGCCTGAGTTCAAATGCCAGCTGCATTACCTGATGGTCCGAGGCCTTTGAAAAGCCAGTGTAAACAAGTATAATGATCCCAGCCCATAGGGTTGTTGTGAAGAGACAATGGGTATAAAAAGCCCCCTGCACACCACAAAGACACAGGAGCATGTCTCGCATCTGTTTCTCCAGCATACCTCCTTGCCTGGGCTCCTGGGCCCTGCGACAGATGAGGTCTGCTGCCAGGAATGTCCCTATCCAGTGTGGGGAGCCGACAGTTTGTGGGGCGTATTCCACTTGTTCCAGATGCCTTCTGCTAAATACCCGCACGCTTCCACAGCTGAAGACTGTCCTGGCACCATGGCCGAGTCAGGAAAACCCTGCCTCTTCTGGCAGATGGCAACCAGGGCCCAGGACAAGCTCAGGCATGCCACCGTTCTCCACACTATGTGCTAACACAACAGCCTGCCAGGGTCTGAGGCGCCCTGGGCACCAAGTGGAGTGCTGCTGGGAGCAACCCGCGTGTGGGACACGGGAAGGACCGAAGTGGGAATGGGTGCCATGGGGACCTAACGAATGAGCAGAGCATAGGGTAAGAAAAGCCTAGTCACCATGACCTTCTCCAAACAGGCAGCCTCCGTGGTGGGCAAGATGGCTGAGACAGAGTAAACACATAAGCAGGAGCCCCAGAATGGTCCGACCCAACGGCACTAACTAATGACCTGCCTGCTCGGGACTATCAGGCTCTCCATGCAGCTGGCTCCCAGTGGTTACATGCAGCACAAATACCATTAACCCTGTCTGAAAGGTAAGTGCGGAGGTCCAGGGGTTAGTGTGCCAACGGCAGCGGAAGCAGAACCAGCATGCACTGCTGCAGTCAGAGGGCGACGACTGCCTGGCCAGCTCTGGACACAATGCAATCCCTGGCACACCATGTGAGGGCATGGAAAATGACCAAACCCAGCAGCAGCCTTCTTTCCTCCAGACTGCTGCTAACTCTGTGGAAACTAATGGGAGATTGGTCTAAGGATACAAATTTCAAACTAAGAAGGTAGAAAAGGAAAGCGGTTACACGGGAGCCAAACATTATGTTACACAACAATTCTCCCACCGGCAACAGGAGGGAGAGGTGGCGAGGACATATACCGATGGGCAACTCACAGAAGACCTGGAATTCCTTGCAGCAATTTGGACCTCACAAGACAGAAAAATAGGAAAGTTCCAGAAGTGTCCAGACAGGGAAAGCAATACAGCAAGAGTGTAGGCAGAAGGTGCTGTCCAAGAGAACCTCCCGACTGTGACACGGGGATGTCCCATGTCTGTGCAGTCCAACAGGAGCCTCTGCCACATTCAGTCAGTGAGCGCCTGAACTGTGACCACCACAAATGAGGAGCTGAATTTTTAATTTTACTTAATTTAAGTAAAAACAACTGTGTGCAGCTAGCACTGGATACCTCTAGAACCTTCTACTTCCACAAGTACTCTGCAGAATCCAGAGTCTCAGCCCCACCCAGACTCACTGATTCCAAATTTGAATCTTATGTTAGTCTCTTTAAAATTTAAGAAAAATTGTTCTGGAATTACATATTTAAATTCTCTGGGGTCTTTCAAATTTCAAATGCCCACCCACACCAATTTCATCAGAACCTTTGGGGCACAGGGCCAAGACACTGGTTTCTCTAAAAACTGTCTCATGCAATTAGCATATTTCCCAAACTTCCTTTGCTGAAGTGTCACTTGGGGTGCTTGCTGAAGCATCAGGCAGAACTACCGCTCAAAGGGAAGCTTCAGAGGTGCTTAGGGATTACACGTGAAAAGCATTCCAAGTGACTCCTGTGACGTTCAGATCACATGTCTCTGCCAGGGAAGGCAGGAATGGGATCAGAGAACAGACACAACTCAGCTCATTATCCCTAATCCTCATGAAAGAGTCAACCAAGCCCAGTCACCTGCAATAAAACCAAGCCCAGTCACCTGCAATAGAGACGACAAACAAATGCTAATAGAGTTGTGTTTCTTCAAAGTTAAGCCTCATCCTTCTATCTATTGTAAGGTTTCTAAAGTCAGAATGTAATCAGTAAATGTAAGTATTAGATTCACCAAGACATTCCCAATGTAAATACCAGAACACAGATGAACTGGGATGAGACCATGCCAGTCACAAAAGAACAAATACTGTATGAGTCCACTTACATGAGGTTCCTAGACCAGTCAAATTTATAGAGACAAACAGTACAGTGATGGTTGCCAGGGCTGTGGAGTTAATGTTCAGTGGGTACAGTTTTAGTTTGGAAAGATGGAAAAGTTCTAAAGATGACGGTAGGAAAAGTTGTATAAAAACAGGAATATATTTAATGCTACTGAGCTGTACACTTAAAATCAGTTAAACTAGAGCTAGATGTGGTGGTGCACACCTGTGATCCCGGTACACGGGAAGATAAGGCAGGAGGATTGCTGTGAGTTTGAGGCCAGCCTGGGTTTCATAGTGATTTCAGGCTAGTCTGAACTACACAGTGAGACTCTGACTCAAAAAAGTACATTTATATATAATATATAAAATATATATATATAAATTATATATGTTATATAATATATAAATGTATCAGTTTAACTGGTTTTTGTTTTTTTCCTTTTGTTTGGAGACAGGGTCTCACTATATAGTTCAGGCTGGCCTTGAAATCTCTATGTAGCTCCAGCTGACCTCGAACACTGCATCCTTTTGCCTCAGCCACCCAAGTGCTGAGATCACAGGCGTGTGCTATCGTGCCCAGCTGTTTTATATATATATATATGTTTTATAATACAAAAGATGAGATGGAGCTCTGTGTTCTGAAGTGGAAGAATTCCCAGGATTCTGTTCAGTGAACACAGAGCAAGTCCTCTCCTCTCTATTTCTTTCCTCCTCCTGCCCCACTTTCTCTCCAGTGCTGGGGATCAGAGCCTCACACAAGCTAAGCAAGCATTCTACCAGTCAGCTCCACCCAGCCCTGGGCCTTCTATTTTCTATTTCGACTGCTTGTGTAGTTTTATGAATTTTTTTAGGTGAATGTGTATTGCTTTTATAATTAAGCCAAAAATGTGTGTAATTTGTTTGGCAGATCCTGCTGTTTGCATATGAATGTGTCCCTCTCTCTGGGAGCAGCTGGGCTGGTGCAGTGATTTACCTCCCATCCAGCAGTCAGCAGCCACTCAACAAACGCTGATTGGTTGAATGATCTGACCATGTTCTATAGCGCCCTCTTTCCCAACACTAGCGAACCAGTCAGTGAAAACTGACAAGTAGACATGGAGCTCTGATGTGTAACATACCCAGTAAAGATGGTCCTGGAAGTTTCCTTCACATGCTGTCATCAAAAGCCTTTGTTGGAGGAGGCCAATATTATGGGTAAGGCTTGGCAAATGATCTTACCTCATCATATCCCAAGATTGCTGCATAGAAATTATTCGTCATGAGGATCATGTTCTTCTTCAGGATGTAGGGATTAACCTACAAAAAACAAAGAGCAAAAACAAAAGTATTGAAGAAAGGAAAAAACCAGAGTTTGCTCTTTAGCTCTGAGCTGTCATAGACTTAAAAGAACAAAGAGAAAGAAACCCTCAGAAGTCAAACTGCCAGTCCATTCCCAATTCCCCCATCTGTCAAGATTCTCACTGATTTGCCAACTTCTTTTAGGTTTCTGTCCCAAACTACACAAAGCAGTCAGTTTAATGAACTGATCTCCAGCTATATGTCTACTTTTGCCAGATGCTATGAACACAACGCATAAGAAATATCTCGGTCAAAGGAGTCTACCATCTAGCTGGGAAAATAGGTACCACTTAAACCAAATGCTGCTCCTGGCAACAATGGGACGAACCCACGGACTTCAGGACTCACCCTGAATTATTAATGTGAGCACCAAGAGGGTCTCCTTACAGCTTGCACATATGAACCTTGCATGAACCCATAGCAACAGATTAGATGAAAAGCAGCAGACTGGGAGTCTGAAAAACAACAACATACTCCATACAGTAGACCCGAGAAAAATCCTCCA
>PVLD010024522.1:0-17105 GCA_004027595.1 Dinomys branickii
TAAATTTCCTTCCAATTATGCATCACACAGATTTTGATATAATACATTTTCATATTCATCGAACTCAAAATATTTTCTAATTTTCTTCCTGACTCTTCTATACTGTAGGTGCTACTTAGAAGTTCACTTTTGAATTTCTCCATACTTGGGATTTTCCAGATATTTTTCTGTGATTGGTTTCTAATTTAATTCTGTAGTGATCAGAAAGTACATTCTGTACAGTTTCAACCCTTCTAAGTTTCCTGAAGTTTTTTTGTGTGCGTGTGACCTAGAGCAGGGCCTACCATCTGGATGTTTTATGTCCATTTGAAAGTAAAGTATGTTTTGTTATTATGTATAATAGCAGAATAAATAATGTCAATTAGGTAATGTTGGTTGGTTGGTAGATTAAAGTGTTTAAATATTCCACATACTGATTTTTTGTTGTTTAGTTGTTCCGTTTCCTGAGACAATTGTGCTGGAATATTAAAATATCACTTAATTTCTTTCTGTTTTTATTTTTTTGTATCATGTAATTTGAAGCTTTTTTATCAGGTATGTATACAAGTTACAATTATAATATGTTCTTCATTTATTTATCTTTTTATATTCATGAACTTTCCATCTTTACTTTATTTATTTTTTGTCACATCCATATGCATCTTTTATTGGCAAAACTATTAAGGAGCTTTGGGAACTCCTGACTAATTAAGGAGTTAGGGAACTTTCCATCTTTATCGATGGTGAGATTCCTTATTCTGAAATTCTATGTTTCTGACATTAACACAGCTACCAACATTTCTACCATTAGCATTATCTTCCCTTAAAATTTTTTTTTACATATCTTTAAACTTTTACCTACCTTTAAAACTTTTTTACCTATTATTTTAAAGGTAGAAATTATATATACAGGTATTATGTACTTTACTTTTTCTGTGTGCATTTTGACAACCTTTGACTTTTAAGTAGAGTGCTTAAGTGATAGACAATTCAATTGTTGCTATCATTGTATTTAATGCTACCATCTTATAATTTGTTCTCGCTTTGTCTTTTACTTCTTTATTTTGGATTAATTGTGCTTGCTATTATATATTATCTTCTTCATTAGCTTATGAGCTAAACATCTTTTTAGTAGTTACTGTGGTGTTTAAAATATTCATCTTTGAATTAAAAATTCTACCTTCAAATAATAACATGCAGAAACTTTACTACACTACATTCACATTTCTCCACTTATTTGTAGTGCTGTTGCTTTCATATATTTTACCGTAATTATGTCATGAGCATGAAAAATATTGTTATAATTGTTACTTTTCTTAATTCTTTAAAATTTTTAAAAAACAAAAAACCTTTTATATTTGTCTGCATTTTTATCATCTTATGCTTGCATATTAACATGTAGAAAATATTCTCTAGAGAAACAAACCTTTGCTCAGATAAGACACTTTTATTCCATTTTCAGCTTTGCTCTTCTCAAATCTTTGATTATAAGCTCTGATAATTATAATTTAAGTCCTCCCACAGAGTGATACGGGAGAGCAGGTGTAAATTGGAATGAATGGGGCCACTTTCTTACTTTTTTTATTATCTCATCGTTCCTCATTTGAAAACTGTATTCCATGGGAATCGCTTTAGTTACAATCTGGACATGGGAGGAAAGCTCAAGGATGTGGGTGGGAGCCGGGTCAGTCTGATGTCTTGACTCACACAGTGCAAATCTCTTCACTTAGGGATTTAATCACTGCAGAATTCAAACTACATCACATCAAAGCTTAATGCAAGCAAAATGTCTCCCAATATCCTCTCTTCACAAAACCCTGTCTTGTACTTAGTGAATAACTCAGGGCTAGATTAAAATTCTCAGACCCTTATGCTCTTGTGAAGGGAGAGCTTACAGTAACTGCATACATAAGCGAACCTGAACCACACCTTCGTAAAATATTGTCATATATGACCCAGCCCCAGATTTTTAGCAAGGAGAACTCAGACTCTGTTGGCTCTGAAATATTGATGAACTTATTGGTCTCAGTAGTCTCAGGAAGGGGGCAGTGAAGGGCTTTGCAGAGGAAACCTGAGGGTATGAACGCCAGTGAAGGGATGATTTCTATGCCGGTATTAACACCGATCTGTTGCCTTCTATGTGTTGGGAACATTACTAAGGACTAATGGCTCTGAGGTCACAAATAAGGGACTTGAAGGGTCTTCAGAAGAGATCAGGTGAGTCCACAGCCTCAGACTTGAGGATCTTCAAGGAAGTGGGTCAGCAGAATACAGAGCACAAGAATTGAGAATCAAGCTGAGAATAGTTTGTAGGGCACCTGGGATTCAAATTTCTCCTTAATCTTCTTTCAGGAATTTTTTCACCTGCAGCAAGACACACAGTTAAAAATGGCATCCTGGATTCAGGACTCCAAGCTCAGACACAGCTTCCCTATCTGCTTTATACCTGATTCCCACATTTCCCTGCCCTGCTTAGGACCCAGGGAGAAGGTGGCTTTCCCTGCACTTGCTCTGGTCCTGTAGGTGAGCAGCAGTCAGGAGTCAAGGAGTATCCCGACATCAAACTCCACACCCAACCCCCAGCTGACTTCGGGGACATCCCACATGCTTCAAGTCTCCAAAACATCCTCGAAAAGAGCAGAGCCACATTGCTGAGGCCAGAGAAGCTTAACTCTGAAATGATGGCTGTGAAGGCAGAATCACTGCTCACACCGTGTAGAGCTGCTCTGTGAAGGAGTCTCAAAACCAGTGTGTATTTTCTCCTAGGGCATCTGTGGAACATCTGAAACTACACAATACTTCTTCCTTCTGTAAATTCATTATCTCCTTGGCTTGTGTGATAACATTCTCCTCATTCTTTTGCCTCTGCCATTTCTTCTTGTTCTTTATGATTTTTCTTTTGGTAGTACATAAACCATGTATGCCTGCCTGAGGTCACTCTGCAAGGCTTTTAGGGGCACATACATGCCAGGAATGCAGGTCCCTATCAGAATGTAAGCATTTGCTTACAACACACACAACCAAAAGTAATGCAGAGTCTCCAAGTGGAACACAGACAGGTGGGAGCCTGAAATAAAACACTACAGAACAGCTGAAAGCAACAGACTATGTGCAGACGTGCACACACTTACACCTGTGATATCATACTATTCTGATCAATTACAAAAGCATGTACTTTGAATAATAATACTACACGTTATATGGGGTATATACAAATAAAGAGAAACTTATCAAATCCATTTGAACGTTAACCTATAGGACAGGATGGAGCTTAGACGCACACTAAAGACTGAAGGTAGAATAAACAAGGTAAGAGTCAGAACTTGGAGGTTCCTGTCATGACAGAATCACGCACTGAGTAACATCACTGACTCAGCCCTTTGCACCTGGGGTCCAGCTTGAATCATAATGAGGATGATAGTGAGTAAGATGTGGTCATCATGATAGAAAGGTCACTGCAGCGGGAAGAGAATTACATAAAATATAAATACGCAGGGTGAGCTTTGCCACTCAGTGCCCCATGGAGAGAGGGCAAACTGGGTATTAGGCTCCTGTCACACCATGTGGTGACTGTGTGTAGACACTGATCTGGCTCTCATAGAGTTGGACTTTGCATTTTCTTTATAAAATAAGTGGTGTAGGACAATGACTGAGCCAACAGCTTTGGATCTAAACTTCCCGGATTCTAATGCTGGCTTCACGCTTTCCTAGTGTGTGACCGTGATCTAGTTGCTGAATGCAGCTGTGTTTATCCAAAGATATAACCACCTCTCATGTGGTAAATGATGACAGCAACAGTATTTACCTCGCAGATTATTTGTGAGTATAAAATGACGTGATGTAAATGCTCAGAACATTGTCTAATCATATTAAGCACTCATAAATGATCAGGGTTGTTATGGTTATGCAGCTCTGTGCTGTTAATCCAGGAAGAGGTCAATGTACACCTTCACAAATAGTTTTTCCTCCTTTCTTTGGATACAATGAGCACGAGGTTCCCCCCTTCCTTTCTTCTCTGTCCTAAGGTCCCCAGCTCCATAGTAACTCACAGGGGTCCCTGGACGCGGGAGTTGCGACTGGAACACAAAGCCCTTATGATGAGCACGGTGCCCACGATGATGCCCACCAGGCCCACCAGCACGCCCAGGGCACAAACCACAGTCTCCATCGTGTCCGTCACCTGGATGGGCTCCTGGGGCTCTGAGGAAAGGTGAAGATTTGGGGTCAGAATATGTGCTAGAATGGGGCTGCTGTGGGAGCCTGTGGAGGTTAAGGTCATAGAGCATTTGATGGCACATTAAGATATGGAGAGAGGAGAGGCTGAGGCCTAGGGCCCTGGGAACAGAGGTCATGGAGGGGAAAAGAGAATCCATACCCCAGTGTTTGAGATATGGCTCATCCAGGCCCCAGTGCTCCACCTTGCAGTCATAGACGTCCTCGGTGTTGGGAAGGAAGGTCAGGTAGTGGAACTTGTGGAAACCGTAATCTGTGCGTGGCAGGAAGATGCTCTCTGAAACACCTTCAGTTACTGGCTGCCCATTCCTCAGCCATGTCACATTGAGCACGGGCGGGAAGAACCTGTCCACATGACAGATGAGGATGTTGGGCTCACCCAGCTTCACGGGCTTCTTTGGAAACACGGTCACCTCAGGAGGATCTGGGAGAGGACAAAACCTGGTGAGTGCCCCGTGTTCTGGGATGAATCACAGGGGCTTCATCTTGGGGTGTCCTCTATCTCAGGCTCAGAGCCAGGAGTCTCACTCCACTGATCAGCCTCACTTGGGTCACCCTTTCTCCTGAGTGACAGGGACAGTGAAGGCCCTCAGGTGCACTGGAGTGAGCCCAGGCCACTCAGCAGTGAGGACCCAGGTCTCCCATTCTGTGTGTGGAGGAGGAGCCCTCCCATCCCTTCCCAGCTGGTGACAGAGAGAAGGAAGCAAAGGTAGCATTACCGCTGGGGGCCTGTGTGTGGTTGTAATCCTGGATCAGGACGTTCAAGTTGTACTTCATTATGGCAATGTTGGCCAGCCCGCCCTGAGCATCAAAGGCAAAGGCTTGACCAAACTCTGGCAGACGCCACACTGTCTGCTTCTTGTCCAGGTCCACGTAGAACTGCTCATCTTCATCTAACTCAAACATAAACTCCCCTGACGGGCTCTGCGTCTGGGCAAACTCAACATAAGTTGACACGTGGTCCGCTACATAAAGTAGAGAAAAACACGATGAAGTGTAAAAAACAATATGTAAGTAGTGTAGGCATGAGAGTGTATGAAGATTTATTAATATAAAAAGCAGAAGGATGGAGATCAAAAGATAGAACTATGGAAGAAGAAAGAATAACACCAAAAAGGGGAGAATGCGGAGGAGACCAGAGCAGCTCTTAAAGAAGTGGGAGAGGAACCAAAGGAGAAGAGGAGCAGTGAGCAGCTGCTTCCTGGGCACTTAAATTATGCATTTTTCATATCATACAGAGCTGTAAGTAGCAACAGTAACTGGGAACATTTGTTAAGCGCCTATTATGTTCTCAGCACCATTCTAAACACCTTATATATTTTACTCAGTTGTCTCCATGAAGCAAATACCTAATGTTCTATTTTTCAAATGAGGACATGCAGAGAAGTTAAGTAACTTGCTTAAGGTCATACAGCTTTGTACAACAGTAGAGAGTTTTGTTCTCTCTCTTTCTCTTTCTCTCCCTCCCTTCCTCTCTCTCTCTGTCTCTTTAGAAGCTCTCAATTCTTCTAATGCCACAGATGTAAAATTGTTTTTAGAATCTTGAGAGTGCAGGAGAAGGAATACTACCGTTCTCACTACAAAAAAGGAAGAAAAATGGAAGACTGAGAGAAAAGGAAAATTCAGAAGACGAGCATGGTGGTGCATGCCAATTATCCCATCACTCTGGGAAGTTGGGGCAGGAAGACTGAAAATTCAAGCCCAGCCTAGACAACTTGGATATAGATTAAAATTTTGTCTCAAACATAAATAAATAAAAATGGCTGGGGATGTAGCTCAGTGTGTTCAGTACCACAAAAAATTCTTCAAATTTTATTATTCTTCATACTCTTTAAGTTTGTATTTTGTTTATGAATGTGAACCTGCAATATGCATAGCTTTTTCTTATTTTTGTTTTAAGCACATAATATCCAAAAACATACTACAGACATTTTAGCATTCATTTCAAACTTTCTCTTTAATTTTTAAGTAGAAGTATAAGTATTGCTGAGTTTGCATAAGTTAAATAAATCAGACCCGCATGTGTACACAATGTATTATCTCACTATTTTAAGAACCTGAAAGAGTGAATAAAATTAGGAGATATGATAGACATTGTGAAACAAAAGGAAATTGTGTAAAAGTAAAGAGCAACTGAGATGAGGGAAAAGAGAAAAGAAAGGGAAAATTATGTATATATGTATTACAGGATAGCTAACATAGTTATACTACTGACTTCTATCACTTTATTGAAAGGAACAGTTAAAGATTAATTACTTGATCAATCTTGCATGGCTATATTCATTTTCCTGAATATCCATTTTGAAGAAATCAATGTGTAATACAATAACCATTGTTAATTACTTCCCACCTTGTCTGATTTCAGTATTGCATGTATTGTTCTTGTGCTATTTTATAAATGTACGTGTGTTTGTTAATAGGTTTTCATTCTTTTATTTTTAAAATAAAGAAATAAATAAAACTAAGCAAAAAAAGTATTACCGAGTTGGAAGGCTGGAGAGAGTTAATTTTTTGTTTCTCAGTTTATAACTTTGTAGTAAATAACAAAGTTATGAGAATAAAATAAAGCATACTCGTTAAACAAAACAGTGACTATATGAGAGTTTCTAGACTAAAAGTGACAGGTAAGAATGAAAGGGGACATCAGGGCTTACTTGGCTTCTCCTCCTAACTCCTGGATTTCCCTGTGGGGCTGCACCCCAGCACATACGGACCCCATCTGTGCTTGAACACAATGACAGCAAGAATGATCTATCACAGGAACTCCTCAGCTCAGATGAACCATATATTCAGGAAAGAGTGTAAAACAGAGAAACAAGCTCTCCAAGAAGATTTCTTAGTGAACTAAGAAGCATTTTCAAAGGAGAAGTGAGGACACAGACATACACGAAAAATGAACATGAAATGCATTACAAGAGCGTTAAAAATTGACCCAATAAGAAAGCGAAAAGTGAACTGCGGTGAGACATCATCAGTACGTCAAGTCAGAGAGACCTGGGAGAGCACACATCAGGTTTAATCTCATGGCGTTACTGATGGCCGTGAGATGGGGCGTCCTCAGGACACATGAGAGACAGAAGTCAGAAGCTCAGCTATGAGGCTGAGGAAAAGGAAAAAGTATCCTCAGCACACAGTGCAAAGCAAAAGAAAGGTTTTTTTTTTTTTTGGTGGGTTCATGTTTGTGATTTAAGGTAACAAACTTGCTTATATGTTGTCAGGGAGGAAGCAGAGCAATAAAGACAAAACTGAGTTAATCAGTGATGTGTATCTTGAATCCCACACCTATATGAAGATACATTCACTATGGAATGTGTTATAACAAAACACTGCAAACAACCCAAGGAACAGGGCACAAGATACCTCAGCTTCTCTATAGTCTCATCTCCTCCTCATTTCTACCTATTCCTGGACTCCCCAGGGGGAGTTGTAACATGGTCTGGGGGCCAGGGTGCACCTTTTATATCATGAATTCTAATCTTCACGTTAGTATTTTTTTTGGATGACAACATCACATACAGTTTGATACTCCAGTGTCAGCAGCAGGGAGGAAGAGCTTTATCATGATGTACAATCCCTGGCTGAATCTGTAGTTACCCACAGCCTAGTACTCTCATTGCAGTAACTGTGCCCTGCATCTCTCAAGACCCAGATAACAAGGTTAACAAAACATGAAAAGCTGCTGTCTTGAGACAAGAAGGCATGAGAACCAGCTGAAAAGATCCAGGGAGAGACCTAGGAACTTGGGAGACGGGACAAATACAGGAGCTCACTTAGAAATCTCTCCCTTAGGTTCCCACACAAAGAACCCACACCTCTAGGACCCTCAAAAGCAGCCATACAAAGCAGGGCCACGGGTCCAGGAGAGATGGGGGTGTGAGGTCCCAGCAGGGTTCCATTAGAAAGTCATTGTGTGAAGAAGTCTGGGGACACAGAGTATGAGCTTCAGAATCAAATCTGGATTTAAACCTCAGTTTATGGTCTCATAGTACAAACATGGCTAATGTATTAATCTTTTCGAGTGTTAGTGTTTTAATCTCTGAAGTGGAGGGAATAATATCTTCACTGAATGTTCTTGTGAGACAGAGTGTGGACAGAATGAAATAGATGTCTAGGAAATTGTGGCTGCTCCTTCTGTGATGGCCATGAGAGTAAGTGGGACAGAGATGCACCTCACATGAGGAAACAGAAAGAAGTAAGTTGGAGGAATAATAAATTCCATAAAATCTCCTAAGCAATTATCTGGTTTCTTGCCCCCACCTCTCACCCAGACCCTCCCACCATCCTCAGCACTCACCCTTGATGGCCCCAGCTCCTGGGAGACTCAGCAGGAAAGCCAGGGAGAGGGTGCTCAGGATTACAGCTATGTTCTGGAACATTCTCTCCTTGGAGCACACGGTGAGGAGTTTACAGTTGACAACTGTGAGGAAAAGAACAGTGAAGAGGTCCAGAGGCAGGAAGGGGACAGAGAAGAGCTCTGAACTGAGGGCTGCTACAGCCTGAAAATAGCCAACAGCATGGTTAGCCCTAACCAATCAGATGGGCAATAGAGCTGACGCCCTGTGTTGCTGGGGGAACAGAAGACTGAAGAGACCTGGACCAGAGAGAAGGTTTTTCAGGAACCAGAACGACCCAAGTAAGTCCAGTTCATAGTTTGTTTTCAGAGTTTGAGAGAGAACGATACATGCTTCTGATGGAAAATGTGCTATATTGTGCTGTTATATGGCTTTTTGGATCCTCAACCTAATCATCATCAAAAGCACTGAAATTATCCTTGATAGTTTGTCCACTCTTTTTCTAAAAAAATTAAAGTTATTTCATCAAGTTTATAAAAAATATTCTGCCATTTTTTAGGGATAAATGAACTACCTAATAAAATTAATTTTCTTTTAGGCCCGTCTATCTGCCATATCTTCCATTTGTCTTTTTGCATAGAAGTTTTATAGATTTTATTTAGATATTTTAACTGACTTGAGTGAAGTTGATCTTCAGATACTTTTCTATTCTTGTTTACTTTTGTTAATGAGATTTCTACAGTTCTTATTACCTAGGTTTCTTTTTTTTCCTGGCATGTAAGCTATGTGAAGTAACACTTTTTTCTCTTTAAATTACAAGTCATAGTTTTTCCGTTTCATATAAGAATAACTAATATAGCATTATATATGGTAATAATGGGTACTTTTATTTTAATCTTTGTGTTCTTGTTTTTGTTAGAGACAAGATCACTATTCCATCTGGCTGTGAACTCTTGGGCTCAAGTGATCCTCCTGCCTCAGCCTCTTGTGTAGGTGGAATTATAGGCTAAGTCTGTTGTATTAGGGGTTTTTCTAATGCATTCCTATTACAAGTAGTATTCATTTTCTTTTTTTATATCTTATTTACCATATTTATGAAATTATTTTTCTTTTTTCATTTTGACATATTATTTATTTTTAAGTATTTCTTCAATATTCATATGTAAGATTACAAATCAATTAACAATGTAATAACAAAAATATTTATCTTATTTTGCGATAGCCTTTCTTTGCATGAGCAGTAAGTATAAACACTTCAGGACACAGAGATGCTATTTTTAATGCTTTATAAATATTATCTGAGTCAGTCATCATTGAAGACTATCTTATTGATGTCCATTCTAAAAATAAATTACACAGACATTGACAAGCTAAATACTGGACTAGTAATCCAGAGCAGACAAATGACAAGGAAAGGTTCAATTTCAGCCCTTTTATTCACAAACCTCACCTTTTATTCTATAATTCTATACTGACTCCTCATTATTAATAGATATATTACATAATTATTGTCTTCTCTTGAATTGTGTATGTGTTTTATATTTTTTATAACTTTTGATATTCGTATAAATAAAAGATTTCAGTTTGACATCTTCTTTGTTAGACTTTGTGGCCCAGAATCACACTCACCAGTTTTAAAGTGGGGAGTAAAAGTCTTTGAAAGCATGTGAAAATAATTGTGATGAACACAACAAAATCAGATGTTTTGGAGGAGATGGAAACTGACTTATTCTTTATTTCATCACTACTCTATTTATGTTCTGTAAGGACTTCATTATTCCAAATCAATTTCAGATATATTTATCTCATTTGAAATTAAAACATTGTTGCAAAACCCGGTTATATCAGTCCCGCAGAGAGGACAAAAGACAGAAGACCAAAACAGTGCAACAGCCTCCAAACGGCCTCCGTTCATGGCAGTGCAGCTGTGAACACACTCCCACGTGGAAGGTCGCTAGGCTGAGCATGCTCACCCTGATGTCCTGTGGAGGCACTTGGGGCTCCTGGGCCTCTCGGGGTGTACAGGCCTCTGGAAGAAAAAGGTATGGATGTGATAGTTTCAGACCCCTCTTGAGCAGAAACATGGCAGACAGATTTGGGGGCTCACTTTGAGTTCTAGGGTTGGCACTGTCATGTCTCATATATCATGCCGTTCCATGGCCTTTTACACTCCAACATGGCCCTTGCCCATCCAATGTCCTGGGAGTGTGCATAGTTGCAGGGTGAGGGAATGATAATCTCCATAGACTAATCAACGAATTACGTTTTCGCTGTTCTAGGCTTATTTGGTGTTTTAGTTGGTACGACACTTCACTGATTGCATTGTTCACAGGTAGATCTTTCTTTTTACATCATATGGCAGTGTGTGTGACTGATACATGTAATACACAAAGTAAAATCCTTTAAAACAATTCTGCCTAAGTCATGCAATTTTGGATTTGTACACTGGATCCCAGGCTGCCACCAACTGGGAAAAACGTCAGAGCAGGCTTGTTTGGTGAAGGTATATAACAGAGTAACTTACATCTGGCTCAAAAGGTGCCTGGAGTGTGTGGTGTCTCAGAGATGGCGGGTGCTTTATGCTGGCCAGTTTAGGACCACACAAGTTAAATACCACCCAGAATCAGGAGAGAACTGTGAGGATTTGTGAACCATTTCTATTTCCGTCTTTGGGAAACTGATGTTTTTCCCAGACTGTATCAATAGTTCCGCTTTTCCCACAGATCAGATGAAAAGGACAGCATGCACTACCTCAAACCAAACCCTCCAGTAGCCCAGACAGTGATGTGATGACACTAGAAGACTAAAATTGCAGCGCCTTTTGAATCTCCCACAGGGGTTCCATGCTCTTCTCCAAACCGGCCCTTTCTTGAGGAGTCAGAGTCACCTTCACAACATCTGAGATCCCATTTTGCCCCAAGACACAAAGATCACTAAGGAAAACATCCTTTATTCTGCAGAGATCCTTAATCATGGTGGAGATTGGATGCGCCCTCCTAAGATTTTTCATTATACTTTCTGCCAGACCCACCACAGACAGTCCAAAGGCCTGGGAGTCTTTCAGTTTGATCACTCCATAAACCCCATCAACCACCTGTTTGTGAAGCTCTTTGCAATACTCCTTGTCCCCACCAGTGCCTAACTCAGGCTGCAGATTCTTCAGGGAGACACAAGAAGCATTCACTCCACCTCACACAGTCACAGTAGCACATCCATGCTCTCCAAGGACACATCCATGGCAGCTTAGTGGGTGAATTCCCAGCCTTTCCACTGACAGGCAACAGAACTGGGTGGAACCCAGATTACAACCACTTCCAACAACAAACAGTTATTTCCAAAGCAACACAGGTAAAGAGATCCACTGGATTGGAAACAAGCAACGTGCAGTTTGGGTTCTGCTTTACAACGTTAGGAACGATGATGTAAAGATGTGCATATTAATGCTCGACCAAATTACGACAGCTTTCTCCCTTTTGCTGTTGTGCCCCGGCTGGGATAATAACCAGTTTGGAATCTGTGGTTCCATTATAGTCCTAGCCGGAGACAGTTTTCAATGTTCTAAAAAAAAGGCTGCCAGGCTGGAGATCCGTCATCTCTCTCTTCAATTTGTTTTCCATGACATCAACAAGAGCAAGTTTATCTTCCAAGTCCCTCATTAGGATACTGATGGCACAGGCCATGCCAAGAGCACCAACCCCAACAGCTGGGATCCTGTTCTGGGGGAGCTGTTCCTCCTTAAGGAGATTCAGTCAGCTGGTCATTGAGACTGGCCTTCTGGGCTTAGAAGCAAAAGGAGCTAAGAGCATATGCTGGGCGGGCCTCAGGGCACTGTTTTCAGTCTTGGACTCGGGCAGCTGCTCCAACCCAACAGAATATTAGAGATCAATTTTAGATGAAAGAAAACACTGATCTTGCAAAACCTCATGACTTACAAAGACAGTTAAGGTGATATTGCTCTCCTCCCTCCATCACCTTCACTGCAAATATACACTAAGTTGCCAGACTTTTCACACTAACGATCTGCCCAGTGAGTGATGACTCATAGAAAGCTTTGTGCCCATTGGTTCTTTTCTCAGAGTCTGATCGATCAGTGGGTCAAGGGAGACTAGGAGTTGCACTTGATGAGTCCTTCATTCCCTGACAACTACTTTCTCTGTCTCACCAGCATCTTCTAATCCACGATGGCTCCACAGGTCCCTGAGGCTCCCTGGATAACAGCTCTGACCATGGCACTGCTGGTGCTGAGCAACACGGTGGTTCAGAGCAGGATCACTCCAGGTAAGGGCAGAGCAGCCATTCATGGAGGGCCTGGCTCAGGGAACAGTACCTGGGGCCCCTCTGCTCTGGGCACCACTTTCAGATTGGTTGTGGGTTCGCCTGCCACAGCCCCAAGTCCTTGCCAGCTAGAGAATGAAGCTCACCTCCTCCTTTCCACCCAGGCAATCTGTTCGTTCCCAGGACACAGGCACAGTGGGCAGGAGACAGGTGCCAAGGGGGTGCTGTGCTTGCTTCTTTCATACAGTAGGGCAAGAGGTCTGGGGTAACATTGGGGGACAGGGTTTCCAGACACAAGCCGGCCTTCGGGGCTTCCTCACTTCTGCACCCCAGCCCTGAGGGGACTCAGCTCACCCTGCCCACTCAGTGCCCAGGGGCTGCAGCGCTTTGTGCTCCCAGGGAGGAGAAGTAACCTGTGCCATGGGACAGAGATTGAGAGAAAGGATGAGACAGACTGTGACATGCCGATTCTATCCTTCTTGAGCGGTTTCACTTTTTTTTTTCCGGTCTTTTTGAGGCAGGATCTTGTTATGCAGTTCAGGCTGGCCTTCAGCTCACTCTGTAGCCCAAGCTGATCTTGAACTTGCAATGATCCTCCTGTCTCAACCTCCTGAGTACTGGGATTACAGGCGTGTGCCACCACACTCAGCCCATTCTTCTTGAGCGGGATTCTTCTAGCTTTCCCAGAACTTGATTAGGGTCCCATCATGACGAGGTCTGTAGAAAGAATGAGATGCGGATGTGGTGGTCTGTGAACAGAGACTGAGTAGGGATGATCAGGCAGCCCAGGAAGGCTTGACTGAAGGAAAGCCCTCTTCCTCACACTGCCTCCCTGTGGAGAGAGTAGTACCAGGACTTCTGTGATCCAGTATTTCTCAGGTTGCTTCTGAGCTTCCTAGTTCAAATTTATACCCAGTACCACAAGAGGAAGGGCTGTAACTAACTATCTTAGTTTTCCACAAACTCCCCCCTTCTTCCACAGATCCTTCTTCTTTTAGACCCCTCCACACCTACCCCTAGGATCACCTGGGATACACTGTTCTGATTTCACCTCCTCATTTTCCTTGGGCAACTATATTTTAACCTCCTGGTCCAGCTCCTCAAACCCCAGGGCCTCTGCTGCCACCTCAGGTCCACCTGCTGGCAGGGCAGGGAGCATCTCCCCCTGTGGGTCACAGAGGGCCCTGAGCCCCAGGCAGCAGGACCGCTCAGTGGGAACTGTGCCTTCCATGGCCTGGGAATCCAAGGGGGAGGAGGTGGGGAAAGGCCTGGAGGTGTGTGGAGGACACTGAGTGAAGGCCGGCGGGGGAGGGGAGGCAGTGCCAATGTCTTATAGTGGGCACTGTTTTGTGGGTAGTGGGCATTGGGAGTGGTCAAGGAAATCACAGAGGTGAAGCAAGGGGTGGTGGGAGGGCAGTGGTGGAGGGACAAGGGATGGATGGATGGACATTTATAGGAAGACCAGGATGAGCACGTGTGAGTGTGTGAACAGCATGGAAGGTAAATTTTACTGAACAAATGTTCAGTAAAAACTTCCAGAGTAGTTGGGAGTATAGGGTGAGGGGGCCCCTTCACACTTCTCACTCCAACCTTAGACAACAGGCAGGAGAGAGCAGGGGATATGGCTGTGCTCCCTGCTGTGGGGCTGAGGGATGAGACCGCCCTGAAAGAAGCAGCGCAGCAGATGGGCTCTGAAAATCCAGAATCATGGGGGCAACAAGCTTTTGACCCTGGGAGACTGAATGTGCGCCTTCTAAGGCAGAATCTCCCTCCCCTCACACCACTGCCAGGCCTTCGGGCCACACCCCAGGCCCTGTCACCTCACCTGGCCTCCTGTAGAAGCTTATTGTGCATTTGAGTCTTTCCCTGTGAACCTACTCTTCTGTCCTTTTTATCCCCAAGTGAAATCGCTAGGAAAAGCCAGACACTGTAGAAACTGTGTGTGTCTCCTACGTGAAGCACACTTGCAGCCCTCCACACTTGCACAATCAAGGTGGCCTCGAACTTGTGTGATTGTTCAGATCTGGCGTTTTAACTTGTAGTATGTGTTTCAGTGAAGTGATAGAGACTGCCATGTTTAAAAACACACTTCATAAACTTGTTTAGAGCGCCCTCTAATGGTTTGTTTTACTTCACTGATGAGGAAATCTTACTGAGCGCTTAGATGTTGGATATAGAGATTTGCGGAGATGTTCACCTGCGCGGGTGGAGCTCCTATCCACCGAATCCACCTTCATTTCCAGTGTGGTCAGGAGCACAGCGGGCCCAGGGACCCTGCAGAAGCAAACAGAAAGGCAGGAGCCCACTGTGACCTTTGTAATTGAGGGACACTGCAGCCCTGAACAGAAAGAGCAGCACGCGGGGGAGGCCGCCACACTTCCCCACGTGGAAATTCCCGCATCGGTGCCGCTAGGTCCACAGCGGGGAAAGTCCACTCTGGATGTCTCTGCTGGTGCTGACCTCACTGATTAAACACATGCCGCGCCTTTTGAGATCCAGTCTTTCTGTAGTCATGCTCCAAAAGTGAGTGAAAACATGCCTATCTTTCAGGCTGGGCGGCCTTTCCTTTTATTCGCCTTCAGACAGTTGTACGAAATTTGTGTCTACATCCCCATCCTGTAAAACAAGCAGTAACAGCGGGGTGCACTCAAGACACTGACCCGGAAGAGAGCGCGCTGCAGTGGGACACCGAGAGACAAGGGAAGGCTTTTAGAGGAGGTGACACTGGAGCTGAGTGTGGCCCAGGGCGTCAGGCGGGGCCCCTGATAGAGAAGACGGGCTCGCTGCGCATCCCCAGCTCCTGCTGCCCCTGCAGCTTCTCTGCCCAGGGCCGGGGAGGCCCTGCTTCGCCCTGGGACGCCGCGGGAAGTAGCTCTTGCTGCTCCAGCTTCCAAGCACAATTGCTGGCCCCAGCAGGCACTCCCTTTTCCAAAGCCACTGAATACTCAGCAGGGAGTCCCGTGTTCACTAAACCCTCCCAGGAGAAACCAAAGCCTAGAAAGGTTCGGTGGTGCGGGCCGGCCAGTACTCCGGGAGGCTGATGCAGAGGGACTGCAAGGTCTAGGGCAGCCCGGGCAACTAACTTAGCAACTCAGAGACCTAGTGAGATCCGTCTCTAAGAAACACAAGGAGTCGGAGGAGGAAAGGAAAGGTTCAGTGACAGCCCAGGAGCACAGGACTCGGTAGTTCCCGATTCAGCCCTGAGTGGGAAGATTCTGGCGGGACGGTTGTTAGCCGTGGTCAGGGATGCGCCGGGCTCCAGGAACACAGAGCTGGCTCCACCCCGCACCCCCGCTGGGTCCAGGCGCTGTGAAGTGGACGCACGGACCAGGGAGAGGGAGGTCCAGCTCAGTGCTCTGCCCGGGGTGGGGTCCTGAGGTCCCGGGGTCGCGGGCTCCTGGACACCGGGTCAGCGCTGCTCCCGCTCCCCGCAGGGAATTACCTGCACCAGAGGCGGTGCGACTGCTACGCGCGCAACGGGACGCAGCACTACGTGGAGAGACAAGTCTACAACCGCGAGGAGTTCGTGCGCTTCGACAGCGACGTGGGCGAGTTCCGCGCGGTGACCGAGGTGGGGCGGTCGTGGGCCAAGTACTTCAACAGCCAGAAGGACTTCATGGAGCAGAAGCGCGCCGAGGTGGACACCGTGTGCAGACACAACTACGAGCTGGACGAAGGCTTCACCCTGAAGCGCCGAGGTGAGGGCTACGGGGGGGAACCGCGCGACCTCAGGGCTGCGGGAGGGCGCCGGGCTGGGTCTCGGGTGGGGCGGTCCGGGGGGCGAGGTCTGCGCGGGTGCTGGCCGGGACAGAGGGAGAGGGGAGGGGAGCGGAGGGGCGGGGCGAGCGCCGTGGGCACAGCGCGGTGCGGAAGGCAGCGGAGTCTCTCGGACCGCACAGGACGTGGGCACCTGAGGAGACGCAGCGCGGAGAGCCGGAGCGCGTCGGCGGCGCGGCGGAGAGGGAGCCGGGGAGGAGCCAGGGTGAGGCGCGGGTGGAAGGAAGCCGAGGAAGGGGCGGGGCGGAGCGGAGCGAGAGGCGATCCCAGCCCCGCAGGCTACAGCGAGGACACAGTGGTCGGTGGTCGGAAGGGGATGCGCACCACGGAGCAGGTCCTCTGCAGGTGGGAGGGAGCTGGGCCGGGGGAGCAGGGCCAGGTCGGGGTCGGGTCAGGGTCAGGAAGGAGCTGGTCACTGGGCTGAGAGCGGTCCCCGCAGGCTGAACTCAGAGCACAGGTTTTGGGGCTGACCTGGGGCTCATCTAGGACTCTCCATCGCTGTTTTTTTTATTTTTATTTTTTTTATTTTAAGGACAAAAGAATGGAGAC
>PVLD010024523.1:0-25329 GCA_004027595.1 Dinomys branickii
ACAGAAAATGCTCACTTTAAAATCTAATCTTGTTGTTATGCAAGAAAAAGACTGTTTGATTCCCACTTGGGGAGGACTATGCACTCAAATTAACCACTTCTTCAGTAGTTTCCTTAAGTGCAGGGACTACTTCTGAATGTACCTTGAACAAATCACTGTGTGTTAGGATGCTGTGCTGGTGATCCTGACTGGCTCAGGTTCTTGCAGTCTGCTTGCTTGTAGGATGCAGGCTTAGCTGATATTTCACTCTTTTTTCCCTCTTTGCTGTGAAGACAAAGTAATTCAGGTTTGGTGATGCCTGGGGAAGCATCCTGGGCATTATGAGGGGCAATGAGACTGTGAATAAATCCATCTGAGGGATTAAGGCCTGGGTTCCTCCTTATGATTAGGGTTACCTGAAGCACCAAATGAAATATTGCCCAAGGTTGAAAACTCCTTATAGACAAGAGGGCCCAGGTTGCCTACTAAATGCCTCTCTTCTCTCCACCTCCAGCTGAGTCTCTCGCAGAGCTACACAGTAGGGTAGCATGGCTCCCAGAAATAGGAAATCTTACTTTGGGGCACTCTGGGTCAGGATCTTGCCTCAGTCAGGAGTCTCATAAGAGAGAATAATACAGCTTCCTAAGCTATTTCTTTCTTCTTCTACATCGACTGGTTCAGGTATACATGTCACAGGGGCTGCTGGGAGTGTGGCTTCTGGCAAGTGCTAAAAAATGGCAGGATTTGGAATGTGTCCTGGAATAATACTTTACCTGCTATGTGAACTTCTTCAAATAGCTTTCTGCTTCTGGGCCTCTTTTCCAACTTCTGTGAGACACCATTTGCTGTTCTATTCCTTTTCCTATGGGTGAAGCCAGAAGATAACAAGTGTGAAAATACCTTGGAAGTGATTAATATATAATGAGCATATATTTTAATCATGGAAAAACTATATTTTATTGAGAAAAGATAAAAGAAGGATCACTAGCTGTACAATGAAATGCCTTCATGTGATAGATACATAGTCTGGTCAAAGGTTAGGAGCTTTTCATTCTGATTCATTATTTTTATTGTGTGTCATAAATAAACATTGAAGGAAAGCACTAACACCAATGATGGAATAAGTTCTATTATTATGTGGGGGAAATAAGAGGCCATGTCTGCATTAAGACTGGATGAAACTAACCACTTCCTACATATGATTATTATGTTTAGGGGTGTTACTTTGTCCAGAGCCAAGAGGTTTTAGTGGAATTGTGTTATAGTAGAAATAAGAGTAACGTGAGTGCTTCTATTAGATGCAAAGAACATGGTTTCCCACTTTCTTCTTGCTCTTCTGTAGAGCATTTCAACTAGAAAGAGAAACAGAAAAGAGATGGGGGAACTCTAGAGAAGGAAATGAGATGGAGATGGAGAAAGAAAAAGAGAAGGAAAGAAAGAAAAAGGAAAAGGTGGCAGGCTGAGATTTCTGTATTTCCGTTTTCATTCAGGGAAAGGGCTGTCTAACCATTGCCTACACATAGTCCTGAAGGGAGAGCAGTCTTCAATCACAGTAGCTGAATGTCTTGGTCTTTCCTTGCCCAAACAAAGGATTAGAAATATTTCACCCATCCCTCTAGTTATTTGCAACTGTTCTAGGAGTTAAAAGACTGCCAAAATTAAAGAGTTGATCTCTTCCTGCAAACTATGTCAGGGTAAAAGGCAACAGGAGAACCCGGCTAGTCCTACCTTTGCACAGATTGACAAAGGACTTTGCATTCATTCATCAATGGTTTATTTAACAAACATTTTCTGGGAACACACAATGTGCCAGATGCTGTTCCAGGCACCAAATATCCAGGAGTGAACAAAACAGATGAGATCTCTGCTGTCAAGAAGCTGACAATCCAGTGGAGACACACAAATTTAAAAAGTAAATAAGGTAATTTGAAGTAGTATGGAATGCCCCGGGAAGGTTAAGTTGAAACCAAAACAAAACAAGAGAATGAATTAGTCTTGAGTGAAAGGGAGGGGCACAGTCATAGTAGGTAGAATGATCAGAAAAATCCTTCCCAGAATTTTCCCTCTGGGCTAATGCCTAAATAATCAGAGGTGTCCATACATGTGCAGATCTCGTGAAGAATGTTCCAGGAGGATGAAACACTAAGCTCAAAAGCCTGAATGTGAACATGCTTTGCATATCTGAAAAAAGGCAGAAGATAAGAGGAGAGAGAGGGATGGGCTATAAATAAATGCTTGGAGAACCCACTTGGCCCCTGGCTGGAAAGTTATGGGGAGCCACTCTCCTGCTCTCAGTCACTGGTTTATGTAGGATGGGGGTAGAGGTCCCATGAGAGTGCAGGGTAAGAGCCCCCTGGCATGCCTTCACTCTCCACTTGTGACTGAAGCTGCACTAGTCTGTGTTGAGGGACAGTATACCATGGTGGGCAAGCTGAGGTCTCCAAAACTAGATGTCCCCAGTTGGTGAGCCAAACAAGTCACATAGCCAATCTGTGCCTCACTTTTTGGAGTATTTTGTTTTTGTTTTTGAGACAAGGTCTTACCATTTAGTTCAGGCTAGCCTTGAACTTGCTGTGTAGCTCAGGCTGGCTTCAAATTTGTGGTGATTTTCATGCTTCAACCTCCTGGATGCTGGGATTATAAGCATGCACCACCACACTTGGGCTCTTTGTGCTTCAGATTCCTCATTTCTAAAGTAATGATAGTCCCTATTTCAGAAGATGATTTTGAGCATCAAATCAGTCAGTACTACAAAGGCAGTGCTTTCACAGTGCTTGTTATTGTCATCATGCTCTCAGATGCATGAGAGGGCTCCGCTTGCTTTATTGAAAAAGTGCCCCAGCTCATGGGCTGGCAGGAGGGCTTCTTTTGCACTTACAATGCTTTGGGCACAGAGTGCTGTTCATCTGTTTCAACTACCAAAGTCCTTATTAAGCGCTTACCTATCCCTGCTGCTCTACTGAACAGGGGCTGGGAGACACACAGTAGATGTGGCCCTGCCCTCTAGGATGTCTCAGTCTAACCCAGACATCACAGGGGCTGACGGAGATCAAGAACATGCAGACATCGAGCCAGAGTGAATTACAGTAATATTCGTATGAGCAAGAGAGGCATGTTTAAAAGCGCCTAGTGGTTGGAGTGCCTATTCATACAGACAAGGGTAAAATTTGCTACTTTTTCCCCGATTATCAGGGGAGGCTTCTCTGTTGCTACGGAAGGCCAAGTGAGTAGAAATAGATTTAGGCTGCAAGGCTGATGTTAGACAGAAAGAAGCAGAAGAGATGTGAGACACATGGGTACCTTCACAAGGAGGTGAAACCACCTCTTGTGCTGGGCATCCGTGGACTGCATGAAGGTGAGTCAAGGGTGTCACCTTCCGGTACAGTCAGGAATGGGTGGGAAGGAACTAAAGAGAGCAGGAAATGAGTCTGCAGCTGGGCATGGTGGTTCATACACGTAATCTCAGCACTCTGGGAGGCTGAGGCAGGAGGATTGAAAATTGGAATCCAGCTGGACAACTTAGTGACTTAGCGAGACCCTGCCTCCAAAAACAGGATGGTGGTGGTGATGTTGGAGATATAGCTCATTGTGAAGGCCCTGGGTTCAGTTCTCAGTGCTTCTAAGGAAAAAAAGTATGGCATGTTTTAGTCTGTGTGTTGGGTTATTGAGGAGCAGGCTAAGGGCTTTGCAGAGCTCAGGGGAACCTGGAGACCCCAAAACGTAATGAGAATCTTGGAAATGGAGATCAAGTAGAGCATTTTAGGAGACTCACATGGTATACTTATTCTTGTGAGCACCATGGTTTAATTTTACATTTCTTTCACTAATATCTGTCTCCACAAAGAACAGACCCACACCTAACATTTCAGTTCTACAGCAAAATTATAACTGCAAAATCCCACACAGTAGGCTACAAAATTAAAAGTAAAAGGTCCAGCTAACAACTGTTACATACCATATATTCTAACCGCCTGTCTTTACAAATAAACCTTCAAAGCAACCTGAAAGACTGGCTTGAATGTACAACTTTTAGATTTTTCTGAATTCTAGTAAAATTGAGGATGTCTCACCTTTGGTTCATAGCCACTCTGATTTTCTTTCTGCTTCTGATTCCATGCTGCATGAAGGAATTTGGTTGCATTCATATGGATACTCTAGCTGGCTTGTCTGAACTCTGTCCATACCATGCTCTGCATAGTGGGACCTTGCCCCACATCCCTGACTTAGGACAGCACTGTTTATAGACCTGAAGAAGTGAGCCTTTCAGGTCTTGGGAACGGGTTCATGGCTGTCCTGGCAGGAATTCTGGAGTCCCAGGTAATTAGAGCAAGGTTCAGAAGAGAAGTGTGGCTCCTTGACCCTGCAGTCTCCACCCCAATGGAGGGCTGAGAAGGAGTCATGGTGGGGCCCTATAAAACCAGATATCTTGCCTGGGCCCAGTGGAGGAATACAAAGGGCCCGTAAGCTCCCTGTGGAAGTGACCAGTGTGTATTCCTTGCTGTGTATCATCAATTCTCAACCCAGTGCCTGGCACCTGCTCTGTGCTCTATAAATAATTGCTGAAATTAGGTTCATCAAAGGGACAGTTTTGTAGGCATGGGACAGGGAAAGAGAAATTCAGGTGAAAAATATTCATGAGTGCCCTATACTCAATGAATACTCTGCAGAAGAAGGAGCCTTGGCCAATAAGGGGATCTCAAAAGAAATCAACTTGGATTTTGATGTTAGAAATAATTTTCTATCAAAGTTGCTCCATGATACTATAGACTGCTTCACAAGGGGAGTCATATGGGTGACTGGGATTAATGATCCTGAAAATCCCTTCTGAGCTTATGAGTTGGAGTTTGTACATGAGATTGTTTGGGGCTCCAGAGAGATTTTTGATCTAAGCAGAAAAAACTGGCTCTCTAATTCAGTGGTTCATCTCACATCATGACATCTTGGCTCAGTAAACACACTGTATGGCATATAGAAATGTGTCTACAACAAAGATTTCAAAGAATAGTCTCTCACTGCTGTTTATAGAAATCCAGGTTTTGGGGGGCCATGTGAACTTTCATTGTGCACATAGTGTGAAAGGACCACAAGTTCTTCATGGCCAAAGGCAGACACCACAGACCTACAAATACAGAACCGTCCTAGTAAAAACAGAGCCTAGGTACCATCTTCAGGTTTACACTGTTGCCTTTTAGTTCCTACCTCTTCTAGACCTGGTCCTACTTAAACTGGAAGCCCATGGACCTTTCTTCATTCAGGTTTATGTCTTTTTTCTTTCATGGTGTTGGGAATCGAACTCATGACCTCAGGCTTGCCAGGCAAGTGCTTATGCCACTGATCTATACCTCCAGCCCCATTCAGGTTTTTTACTAATGCTCAAATTGTTTATTGAAAGATGGTATAAGGATGTCTAGCTCCTACCATAAAATCCCTGGCTGTTGCATGGGTTTACCTATCTATTATTTACATGTGCACACACTGTTCATGCATACACACAAATAAAACATTCTATACATCTGTCTTGTGTTCACAGATTGAATCAGGGGTGGGTGGAGGGGAGACATCTGGTTCCTTGACAGTTATGGAGCAATTCTCAATTCAGTTGTCTGCTGATCCTCCACCCAGTGTTTCCTCTGGAGCAATCCTTCACTTGCCAGCCTGCATCAGCTTGGGGTGGGTTGGCTAATTTGTTGGGTGTGCCTTTTCTCTGAGTCCCTCATATAGGGAGTTATTTAACAAGGCTGATAAGACAGGAGGTTATAAAATATGGATTTCTAAAGACCATGGGAAAAGAAAGGAGAGCTATCAGGAGTCTGTATCTGCTCCTTTCTCAGCGTACGTTGAGAAGCCCAGCTGTGGCCTGTGAGTGGGGGAGGGGGAATAGGCCTCAGAGAGAGGAGATACTCAGAGGAGTGTGGGAATGAGCAAGCTGCTTCTTGTTTGCTGGGAATGAAGCCAAGTTGGAAGTAAGCCTGGATGTAAAGGAGCTGGCAAGCAAGTACTGTATGGCCCGAGCTGCACACCATCCCCCTCCTAAGATGTATTATATGCAAACTAGACTTTGCATACGTATATTACATATAGTACACATTTCATACCACCCTGTGGATATTTTAAAAGCAAAAGTTGAGTGCACACAGAAGGGTCCACCTCATGACAAAATAGCAAAACTTGAGCTCCAGGTAGATGCAAACTGTCACAAAAAGAGGGGAATCTGCAAATACGGGTTCTATTCAGCTTTGTGACCCAGGGAACAACCTCTGACCCCATAAGAGGACACAGATTTTGCCCACAGAATTTTATGGAAGATAAATCATTTTCCTGCTTTGTGGGGTAGGTTGGATGTGGTTGAGGACAATCAACACCCAAAGACCCTTTTTGAAGCTACCCTAGTGGCTAGCACAGCACTCTGCATATAGTTGGGGCTTAGCATTTGTTGATCCTTCCGCCTCCCTCTGAGTACATGTTCATTTCAGATTAATAGTGCTATCTTTGGTTCCTGGTATATGCAGGGTAGAAGGTATGTGTGGGGGGCACACACTCATACGTGCATGTGCACATACATCTCTCTCTCTCTCTGTATAAATTTAAATGCCAAACAAGAGAGATATGGATAATCCTTCATATGGACCATATAATTTCATCTTCTGATTCTATAATAATAAATAGTGATGATTCTTGTCATAGTCATCACAGTGATCACTGTCATTGCTTGAGATCGCTTGACCAGGAGCAGACTTTTTCTCATTCTATTGCAGAATAATAGGAGGAGCACAGGCTTTTGAAATCCAAAGGACATGAATTCCATCTACAATCGGATCCCTTCTCAGTTAGGGCCACTTACTTGACTTCTCTGAATCTATATCTTATTGTTTATAAAGCAGGGACACAATACTGAGTTTGAACACTTTATGGAGTTGACATGATGCATTAATGATCTAAACACAGAACAATCATGCATGAAATAGGAGTGATATTTACTCTTCTCCATAAGACTGTTCCAGGGACCTTGAGTGGATCCCCCAGGTCATGTGCCTAATTTTCCTACTACCCTCTCTTGAAGGACCTGTAAAAATCGGACACTCAAAATCCCAACTAATTTGGTGTTTGACGGTCAAGAATGTATGTTTACAGCCAGTGTCTCTGTTCAGGAGGCTTTCTGAATTGACTGAACTCTGTCCTCCTTTCCTTGGGTCCCTACTCCTAACCTAGTGGTGTTCATCCATGTCCATCATCACCAGGTCCCCGGCAGGTCTTTATTAAGCAACACTTTCTGCTTGGCAGCAACTGCGCAGAAAGACACTTTCCTGGACTCTGAGTCCCCAGAGGCCATGAGCAGACCAAGCATGAAGAACAGCATGTAGAGGAAGCGCCAGAGGAAATGTTTGCCCAGTGTGTGACAGCATGGTGCTTACATTCAGGGTCATCCCTAGAACTGTATTTTGGACAACCTGGAATGGGACAGAGACCCTTCAGACAGCTATGGTGTTAAATAACATTGATCTGCACATGAGAAACTTGCTCCTTTTCAGTTTTATTTTTTTGCCTTCTGTTTATGAACAGAAGAAAAAAATCTAATTGTAGTAATAATGTCTTTAACACCTGGCTAATGCTGTCAGTCTCCTTTGTAAACAAAGGGAGAAGGCGTCAGACGCAAAGACTTTGGACATACACCAACATTTAGCTAGAACTTGCTAATCTTGCTTTGTTTATATCTCTGTATGTCTACTGTTCTGTAAAAGATTTTATTCTTTAGAGCAGGTTGTGATCACACTAAAATTGAACAGAAAGTACAGCGAGTTCCTATGTACTCCCCGCCTCGCCACAATCAACACCTCCCACCAGAGAGGTATGCTTGTTACAACTGATTAACCAGTGCTGAGACATCATTATTACCCAGTCGATAGTCTACATTTGGTTGTACTCTTGGTTTTGTACCCAATTCAAAGGCTTTGACAAATGTATAATGACTCATACGCATCACTGTAATATCATATTCTGTATGGCTTCACTACCCTAAAAATCCTCTGTGCACCAACATTTATTTGCCTCACTGCTCCACCCTGAACTCTGGGCCATAGAGGTTGGCCTTTTCCAGAATGTCATATAATGTCATATAATGTGATATACTTAGAGTCATACAGCGAGCAGCCTTTTCACGTTGGCTTTTCCACTAAGTAATATGCACTTGGGTTTCCTCTGTGACATTGTGGGGTTTTTGTTTTGTTTTCTGGTGCCTTGATAGAACATTTCTTTTTCAGCCCTCAGTAATATTCAATTCTATGGTAACCCCATAGTTTGACCATTCTTTTTATGGCAAGTAATACCAGCTTTTTTCATTTATGTCAGTGAGAGAAATTTCCTTGATAATAAATTTATTGAAGTGAAAGTGTGAGATATTTAGAGACAAATGTTAAATTTGAAGAAAATAATAGTATGGGTGGGATATGTCAAAAAATATAAATGACTAAAGTTTAAGTAATGCTGACCTGAGCAGCACATTTTAAAGTAGTTCTGAAACATTTGTGAACACTAAAAAGTACATGAGGAAGGGAATAAAATGTAGAGATCCAGACCATGGCTCCAGGGTTGTGTTCTGGAATCTGCATTTGGAACCACTGGTTTTGGCAATTGCAAGGTAGGGGATTACTCCAGGAATAGTGTCTTCTAGGAGGCAGCCAAATGTGGAGAAGAAATGTGCCTACCAGACCTCAGGTTTTTGGACAGACAAGGAACAGAGGCAGGAAAGGGCATTTCTTGTGTCTTTCTCTTTCCCTACCTCAGTGACCTGAGATCAGCAAGTTCCAGATAGAAAGGCTGCCAGATGGAAGTCAAGACCATACTGGACTGTGATGATGTGAGGGAGATGCTAACTTTGATTGCAGTAAGACACTGAGGTCTGGGGGTTTCTCTGCTACCTAGTTAATGTTAATTCTCCTAATATAACCACACACTCCCATTTCTGAGTTATGTTCAGAGGGTATTTGAGTAAACTCAAATCAGGGATTTCCCTGGGGAAGCGCAGGAGTCCCAGTGCACAGCAACAGATGGTAAAAACTCCATCCCTCACAACTCTTCAAGTATCAGCATGGAAGCACTTCAGTCAGAATGACACATCTTTTGCCTACGACTCATTGTCTTTGTTACACTACAGCAAGGATGGGTTCCTGTAGGGACAGGAGTTCCTAGGCTAGTTGTGTGAGTCAAACTAGGTAACACAGAGCAAGCACTGAGAGCACTGCCTGATGCTGCTCAGAAAGCACAGGTATTAGCAGCTCCTGTTACAGGCTCCTTTGTAAAAGGAGGCGCTTGTGCTGGGGAACACCCAAGGCCCTTCCAGCTCTGTTGTCCTCATCTGTGGTATATCTGGGGGAACAGTGCCTGGGGCTGGTGGAAATCCAACTTCTCCTCTCACTGAAAGAAGTTTCCCTAAAAAGAATGCCTTTAGAACTGAGTGCTCAAGACCAAATGGGGAAAAGAATTTGGAAAATAGGAAATGAAGACCAGTCCTCATATAGGAACAATGGAAATAGAGTCAAAAATGTTTTTGAAGAAAATTAATGTGGTGGAAAAGAATGTGAGGCTTTCACAACGGATCTAAAGCCAAAAGGCTGAGAAACTGAACTGTAGGCTTTTAGAACTAAACTTTATAGTGTGAAAGGGAAAGAAATTGCTCAAAGGAAGGAACAACTGGAATGAGGGGAAGGAGAAAAAAAATAAAGAAGTATATATAATTGTACTGCTGATGTCTAATGGTTTACTAAAAGGAATAGTGAATGCTTAAATTTTTTTGACCAATTTTGCATGCTTCTATCCGGTAATCTGCAGTCAAATGCTCTACCACTGAGCTATACCCCCTATATCTGGTAATCTAAACAACTAATTTGAAGATAACAATATGCAATATAACAACCATTGGTGAATTCCTACCATCTTGTCTAGTGAAGCTCTGTATCATTTTAATGTTTTTTTATTACTCTTTGTTCTCTTTAATGGTTTGATCAATCTTGCATTCTTATATCTGGTAATCTGAGCAACTTCATTAAAGGTAACAATATGTAATATAATAACCACTGTTAATCCCTGGCATTTTGTTTTGAAACCCTGTATCATTTTTATGGTTTTGGTTTTGTATTGTTTTTGTCTATGTTGTTGTTATTTTTTTTTATTCTCTTATTAAAATAAAAAAAGGACCTAAGCTTTCAAATCTTAGTGTTGCTGTATCAGTGTGTGACCTTGGGTGAGTCACTTACAGACTCAGAATCTTAGTTTCTTCCACTACAGAGTAAAAATGAGAACAGGGTCTTGTCCCACAGGTTGCTATAAGGCTTGAATGACATAATACATGCAAAACTGCTAGTACGGCATGGAATGCAAGCATGCAATAAAGTCAGAAACACACATTCTGCCTTTTTTCCTTTTATTTTATTTATTTATTTATTTATTTTTGGTGGTACTAAGAATTGGACCCAAAGACTTTGCCCTAAGCTACATCCTTAGCTGTTTTTTAAAAAATCTTTTTTAAATTTTGAGACAAGTTTTGCTAAATTGCCCAGACTGGGCTCAAACTTGGATTCCTCCTGCCTTAGCCTCCCAGAGTGCAGGGATGAGCAGCCTGTGCCACTATGACCAGCTAACATTTACTCTTGATGTTACTTAAGCTTGGCACTCTCTATTGTCTTCTTCAAACTTTCTTTGAGAATTTCTGCCTTCATCAGTGTATGGCTTTGGGCTGCTGACCACAGGAGGTGTATATACAGGGGGTAGAGGAATTTAAATATACTCAAGCAGTGCCTGTGTGCCCTGGAGAGTTCTCTGGGATGGCAGAGGATGATGTGACCAAGAAGCAAGTTGCAGGTGTTACCCAGAGCCTTTGGCATCTCTCTATCTCCCTACCTTAGTGATCTGAGAACAGCAAGTTCTAGATGGAAGAGTTAAACCCACGGATGTGAAGGAGATGCTGACTGTGGCTGTGCTGATGCCCAGCTTTGGGGGTTTCTCTGCTACTCGGTTAATGAATGTTCACATGAACTTCACCTATGTAAACATTATCTCACAACTATGCAAACCTTTTTTTCAAAAGTATAGGAGAGTCATTATGATGAACAAAATCAAGAACCTCCTCCTGATGCCTCTTGTCAATAAGCATGTGTTCAATCAACAGATAATCAAAGTATAATTAGTATTTGAGGATTTGTGAAACTTTTCGAACATTGAATAATAATGTAAATTCTAAGAAAACAGCACAAAGAATTAATGAATCGAAGAGTTGGTTCTTTGAAAGAATGAATAAAATTAATTGATACACCTCTAGCCAATCTTATCAAAAAAAGGAAAGGACCACATACTGGCCCGTAGAACATGGTTAAGTAAATGCAAAAGAATTGAAATTATCCAATGCATATTTTCTAACCATAGTGCGATGAAACTGGAAATTAATGGTGAAAGAAACTCAAAAAAAATCCATAAACACATAGAAATTAAATAACACCCTCCTGAACAACCAATGGGTCACAGATGAAATTAAAGAAGAAATTAAACAATATATACAATCAAACAAAAATGCAAATACAACATACCGGACCTAGGTATGCAATGAAAGGGGTCCTCAGAGGGACATTTTTAGCAGTGAATTCTCATACCAGGAAAACAGAATGAGCACAAATAAACAGCCTAATTCTGCACCTCAAGCTTCTAAAAAAAGAAGAGCAAGTCAAGTCCAAAGTCCATACAAGTGAGGAAATTATAAAGATCAGAGCAGAAATTAAGGCAACTGAGACTATGAATAAGGTCTAAGTTGAATACTGGACAAAATAACTGTCCAGGTCATGAAAGATAGAGAATAATAGACGAACTGTTTCAGATTAAAGGAGCTCAAGGAGATCTGGCACCTAAATACAGTTGTTATCTGGATTGGATTCCGGGCCAGCTGAAGGACTTTAGAGGAACCATGTCATGGTTTGTGTCTGGATGTCTCCTCAAAGCCTCATGCAGTCATGGGTGAATTTATGATTGATCCATGGTCCAATGCTGGGATTATGGGTGTGAGTGCCACACCAGCCCTGGAGCGAGTAGTTTGCATACGATGTGAGGGAGGGAAAGAAGCTGCTTGCCTCCCTCCTTCCTTGTGCTCTTCTTGCTTTTGCTGTTTTCCTCCCCGACACTGTTGCCCTCTGCCCTTGGCCTTTCTGTCTTGGAGCCAGCCGAGTATGGACTTAAACCTCCACACACTGTGAGCTAAATAAACATTTTCTTACTTAATTTTGGGCATGGAGTATTTTGTCCCAAGAATGAGAAAAAAGTAACCAAAGCAGACCATTAATAAAATTTGGAATACATTTAGTTGGTAGGTTAGTTAATTCAATAGATTAGTTAATAGTGTTATATTAATGATAAATTCCTGGTTTTGGTTACTGTATTGTGGTTACCAAAGATGTCAACATTTGGGCAAGCTGGGTGAAGGGTACAGGGGAATTCTGTGCTATTTTTATGGATTTTAAAATATAAGTTTGAAATGATTTCAAAGTAAAAAGTTCAAAAATAATTTAAACAAGGGGCACTTTCTTATACTTGGAAAAACTGGAAATTCCTAGTATAGAAAAAAGGATACGCATTTTATGGGTAGAGAAACCTGATTACAATCCAGGCTTTAGCATTTACTCGCTCTGTGGCTTTGGGGAAAAAAATCCATTAATTCCTCTGAACTTCAGTGTTTTCCATCTGAAGCCTAGGGCTACTAAAAAATACTTTATAGAACTGTTTTGACCTATCGTGATGCATGAAAAGGGCTCTGAAGAAATGCTAGTTTCTTTCTGCTCTCTCCTGTTTTGTCCACAGCAGTGATAAACACCCAGGTGTAAGAACTGGGGACTAAGTACTTTGTGACTGATAGTGGTACACTTGGGCAGTGCGCAGTGTGCCATGGACAGGAAGTGCTCCCAATGTAGGATTGTCAGCATGTAAACAGTAAGTATTAGCATAAATAGCACTGGCCTCTGTGTGATACTCTTTAACCTAACACCCCCCAAAGGGATGTTTTGGCACACAGAGTCGGTGTGGATTGTATATTTTGATTCATCCTGTGGCAGTCCCTCCAGGAGCCACAGATTTAAGCTTCCTGGAGCAACGTGCTACTTTAAGAAGGAAAAGGTTGGCAGCAGTGTGGCTCTCGGTTTTCCAATGTGTTTAGAAAACAACTGCCAAACCCAGCAACTGCAGGTGAGTGCGAGCAGGGTGAGCGGGTGTGAGAGGCGTCCCTACTGTTGTCTGTGTGCTTGTGGGAGCGCGTGAGTGAGAGGTGCGAGGTGGGTGTGTGTCTGCTGGAGAAGATGCTGAGGGGGTTGGTCTACTTGGTGCCCCTGCCTTTTCTGCGTCTTTGTTCCAAAGATAGCCTAGAGCTGTGGTCTTTGCAAAGTTGATGCTAACATTCGCACTATCCGTTGCCACATTTCTTGCTCTAATTGAGGAGATGTTAGGATTTCAAAGGTTTTCACTCCTCAAAAGTAAACACTTACGGGAAGATGGCCCTAGAGAGAGGTTCTTTGTGATTTAAACTAGTTTTTCATCCTTCCTATGGAAGTAGTCCACGTCTAAAAGTATTTGTGTGACATGATGCTTGGAATTTGCTTCAAGATAATCCAGTGACTGTTGATGAAAGACTAACCATGTGTGTGATTGCTGAAGCTGATGAGTACATGATATTTATCCTATTGCTAGGACTTTTGCTACTTTTATATATGTTTAGAGTTCTTCACAATAAAAAGATATGACTTGTGAATCCAGAGGTCTCTTTATTCTTTAACACATGAATCGCCGGTTCATATTTCTGTGGTTGGAGGGATGGGCAGAAATCCAAACAGGTGAGGTGATCTGCTCAAAGTGGCAGGCATAGCACTAACTCCTGTTATCTGCCTGGGAAATACCCCTGACCCCATCCCTACCTTCCAGGAGAAAGGAAGTCTTTTTCTTTTTTTCTAGCCTCAAAACTATGCATCCATTCACTTCCTAGCACATTAATATATTTTTGTAAAGTGTAGATTGTTTAGAGATTGCAAGAGATCAGGGAAGAATTGAGAGAATGAGGGTGAGTTCATGGTTAATTTTAATTTTTAGTGAATTTAGGGCTAACCCAACAACTTTTATACTTTTTTGATTTTTTTTTTTTTTTTTTGGTCTTTTTGAGACAGGTTCTTGCTATGCAGTTCAGGCTGGCCTTGAGCTCACTTTGCAGCCCAGGCCAGCCTCGAACTCACAATGATCCTCCTGCCTCAGCCTCCCAAGTGCTGGGATTATAGGTATGTGTCACCATGCCCAGATTTTATTTCAATTTTTATTGAAAATCTTTACAAAATTTGAGTCCACTCTGTAGCACACTTGGACATTGCCCAAAATTTCTTTTATGTTGAAAGTTTGTTTTTCAAAGGTAGGTTCTGTGGTTAGAGAACTCACAGGAAATGGAGTCCTGGCTTCACAGACCACAGGATGTCTTGTAGAAGCCGGTGGCTGGGTTTTATTTAAAGTGTGATGTCATCTTGTTTTGTCTTTCTTCCATATGAGTAAAACTTCTAGTTTATTCATTCAGAAAATACTTGTTGAGCAATTGCTGTGTGTCAGAACTATGTGGGGGATTCTAGATGCCATTGTGAACCAGAACACGCCTCCTGTGCGCTTGGAGATTTATTTGCCAGTCATGTGACTACAGGTGGGGCAACTAAGAGACGGCATGTCAGGACTAAGGATTACACAGTGCTATGGGAGTGCAGGCTGGAGGACTGGGGACAGCTTCTGACTGTGCCGATGTATCTACAGTGAGCCTGAAGTTGGCTGAGGTAAGAGAGTAGAATGCATTTCCAGCAGGAGGAGCCTCTCCAAAAACACAGAGAAAAAAAGAGAAGTGTGATCCTTGGAAGAAAAGAAAGTGCAACCTGGTGCACTTTACTACAGAAGCACTTGCTCATCTTCCTTTGTCTGCACACCCTGGCCTCTAGAGTTGCCTCTGCTTCTCTGGGGCATTAGCTGTAGAAGCTGTGAGTCTCATTCAGCTTGGAGACTTTCTCTGTGGAAGGGAGCAGAGAGGTCTCTTCACTTGGGGTAAACATTGTGGGAACAAATACCTCATGTTGCTGGAGAGTACAATGAGTTGATAAAAAGGAGTGCAGAAGTCCAAAAACTGTAAACATACCAAGATTTCTCTTTCCAGTGCTTCTGATAAACAGTATCTCATTCAAGACCCAGGCACACTTTTTTCCCACCAGAACTCTTACCTACAGGCCATTTTGTGGACAGAGAGCCCAAACAAAATGTCGGCTATGTGTTCTTTGCCCTGCTCTTCTTATTAGGCTTTCCCCATCTCTTTCGACTTGCTGCTATCCATGGGGATCTGGTAGACACAGAACCAAAGTAGTGTGGGTTTTTTTAAAAAACACTACCACCATGCTAAAAGATGTTACCAAGTTTTGTTCCTCATAGAATAACATACTTTTAAAATGGTATCTTCCTTAATTTTTAAGATGAGAGAATCAAGGTCCAAAGCGGGTGAGTAATGTGTGGGTGTCACTGTTACACATGTGCTGGTCTAACTGAGGTAGGACAGTCATGAGGCCTCCACTCTCATGGAGCTTACAGTCTAGAGGTGAAGCCCAGCAGGATCGTGCATCCTCAAATCCTGACGGCAGTGAAGACAGAACTGTGGCAGCCTTGGCCACCAGCTGAACTGTGCCAACTTCCTGGGGTATTGCTGTAGCCCTTGTCATCCCTCTACCGACTGACAGGTGTTCATCTCTCAGATAACATCCACAATTTCTTGACCAAATTGTAATTCCATTGAACTTCTGCTTCATGCATTCAAGGGTATCCTTTCCTTTTCACTTGATGATGTGTGGCATTCAGGGTACCCCCAGTGGTAATATCTGTTCTTTGCCTGTTGCCCCCCTGTAAACTCTATGACCTCTCAGTAAGTATGAGTGAGTTAAGTGTGAATGGAACAATATAGCCATTATGCTCCTGGAATATAACAGGTCTTCCCTGATAGTGATATGCAACAGAGGTTGTCATCCTGTACCCCATGTGGAAAAGAGCTCTACTCAGAAGAGCCAAGTAACTTGTTTATTGGCTGCAAAGCTTGGGTTTGGATTCAAGGTTCCTAGCTCCTAGTCCAATGCTCTTTCTACTATTTAATTAAACATAATTAAATTTAGCAGCTACTTTTCAAGAACCTACATAGCATGGTGCTAGTGCTAGGCAAGCAGGTAAGTAAATATAGTGCCTTCTCTCAGTGACCTTTTAGTGTAACGAGAGAGGTAAGTACGTGGGCAATAACTGTCATCACGATTATGACTGAAAGATATCCTCGTTGTTGCATGGGCAGAAAGGAGGGAGAGGCTGGTTCTGCTTGAGAGACTCAGTGGCAGGCAGCTTCACAGACAGAAGAATGGGAACCTCTAGCTAGTGGTAGGAAACAGGCAAGAGCTCACCAGAGATGAGTGAAGCGGGGGCCTCTAGCACTTACACAGATGAGGTGGTATGGCACGGTGAGGTGGTGCAAGACATGAATGAAGTATACATGAAGAGTACTAGGCAAGGACCAGAGGCCCCTGAGCATCCCCATTTTGGTGCTTCCCCTCAGTTACCCCTTGCAATGAAGAGGTGGAGGAAATCTGGCCAACCAGCCACAGTAGCCTCACATAATAAGGGGCAGTTCACTATCTTGCTTTTCACTGTCATGAACAAAACTTAAATGTTCCTAGCACAAGGACAAACAAGAATTGCTGGGGTTTGGACCTGACATCTTGGCTCAGCCTCCAGTCTTATCACCCCAACTTCCCAGCAGATATTCTGGCCAATCCCTGCTATCTGTCGTACCTTGAACACACCCCAGGGTTCTCTGCTCTTTGATTGCTACTCAGGGTCTTCCTTTCCAGGAACTCCCTTCTCCTCTTCCTGTACCATCCCAAATCCCAAACTCCTCCCAGCTGTCCCTCACCATCCCTTTGGAGAGGCCTCCCACCTGCACTTTAGCTCTTCTGATCATAGTATTTACTTGCACAGGCTGCCTACCCCAACTTCATTTGGATTTCCATTTCCCTTGCTCGAAAGAGGAGGGCTCAAGAGAGCTTGTCCCACATGTCCAGCTCACCTTTGTGTTGCCTACTGTGCATAGCATTCGTTGGGGCTCAAAAAGGTAACACAATTAGTGTAATCCAGGCCAATTAGGTATTTGAGTACTTTCATAGAGCTACTTAAGAAAACATTTCCCCCATCTGACGAGTCTTTTCCCTTTACTGCTAAAGTGGGGGAGAGGAGAGCTAGAAATCATGTTTTTTGCCATCTCTATGGCTAACACATTGCCCTCATCACTCCTTCACACACTGAGCATCTACAGTGAGATTATTAGGGCTCCCTACACTAGGAACCTGTCTGGGAGCAATCATACAAGTCCCTGTCCTCAAGGAGCTTACCTTCATGCAGACAGGCTGGAACTGAGACACTCAGCAAATCAACTGACTAACTGTCTCCCAGGGTATCATGTCCTGAAGACAGGAAATGGCTGAGAGACTGTTATAGACTACTGAAGGCCAAGGATTAATAACCATGAAATGTATTGTGGTATCCTTCAACCAAAAACTAGGAGGTCAGTTTAAATCCAGTGAAGTTTGAATAGCATCATTAGTTTGCACCATGATTTCTTGGCGCAGTGTATATTATGATGTTAACATGTGGAAACACTTAATAAGGAATATATAGAAAGTGCACTGTTTTTACAACTTTTCTATAAATCTAGAAACAGTTTTTGAAAAAAAAGAGAAAAGGAAATAAACTTGGGCATAATCCTCAATCTCTCTGTTGATCTTCACGCTTTTCCATCAAGGGCTTTTTTCAACCAAGACGTTCTTCTGTGGCACTTACATCGCAGACGTCTCTTCTACCAATCCATGTCTCTGTATCTACACTGCCACATCTCAATCTGAACTACCCTCAGCTCCTTCCTGATTACTAAGATTCTGTTTTGATTCCTGGCTTTCCTTTCACTTTTCTCCATTCTGTTCTGTAGCATGGTTGATCATTCTTAGCTTAAAATTCTTCACGGATTCCCCGCTTAGGACCATGCCCAACTCCAAGACTTGTTTTACAAAGTGACTCATAAGCCACCCTCTGTCTACTCCTCCAGACTCATTTGTTGCCTACCTTAGTTTCCATCTTTCATCGTATCCTCCCTACAGATACTGTATCATTTCTTTCAGGTTTAAAGGAGCCAATTTCTTTTGCCTTAGGCTGTGGGCCCTATTTCCTGTGCTTCCAAACTCTTGCCTTCACACATGAGCCTTTTGCCCCCCACCTGGTTAACTGTTCCCACCCTTCAGAAATCCCTGGCCCTGTGTGTGGGTTGGGTCCTCCTATGAGGATCTGCAGATGCCTATATTCATTCACCTGATCATCATCTTCACCCACTGCATGCCATTGCTTCTGTATTCCCCTCCAGACTTTAAACCCCATGAAGGCAGATGTCCTCCACATTGGAAGTGCTGCTTCCCAGAACCTTGCATGGAGGCTGGGATGCTGAGGATAAGGAACACCAACTCAAAATGTTACATCATACAGTGATGACAACCATTCTACATGCCGAGGACTGAAAAAATATCCCAAGATACAGGACTTACACTACTAAAACTGGGCCAGTCCTGAACAAACCTGGATCACAGATGACCTTAGAAGGATGCTCCAACTAACTGCATGTAGACTGTTAAACCCAAGAGCCCAAACTTCAATGCTCAGTCAAGAAGCTCTTTATAATTGGCTAATGGGTGCCTTTTCTCACACTCCAGGACTCAGCAGCATGGTACCCAGACCAAGAGGCGTATTTCTGGTCCACAGACCACATTTTGAGGTGCAAAGGGGCCAACAGTTCTCATCTTTAGATATTAGAATTGTCAGGTGGGAATTTTCCTGATGCCAGCCATGAAACCAGATCAGTTAAGCCAACCTGTAGGTGTGGGACCAGGCATCAGCATCAGCATTTTTAACTTCTCCCCTGGATTTCCAGCGTACAGACAGCATTGCAAACCCCAAGGAGGGGAAAGGGAGAAAAATATCGCTTGATGATAAAGGCTGATTGATTTGTCCAGATGGGCTAAGCTGCGCTGTTAAGAGATTTATTGGATGTAGAATCAGGAATCAAAAAGAAGGAGCTTATTTTGGAAAGCCTGGAGGCAAGATGCTTTAAAACTCAGGCTGTAACTTGTATAACTTGTATATCTACTCAAGACAAGAGCACCTGGCGCCTATTGAGGGTCTTTAGATAAACCCTCTGTGGAGTTACCTCTGCCGATCACAACTACAACCCTCTTCAGCTGGAAGTAGCCAGATTGGTCTTTGACCGTTGCCCCTGCACGGCACTTAGGGGTACTTCTTCAGAGGGGGAAATATTATAGGTAGTTAAGTTAGGTGGAAATATTATAGGCAGTCAGATCCAGCTGAACCCTTAAGAGGTCAATGCAGAAGACCACTGTGGCTGGGGGTGTATTCACTGAAGGCCAAGCTACAAGGAAAAGCTTTACTCACTCATATACTGCCCCTACGGATAAACAGCAGAAATTGATATGTTAAATAGGCATCAATTACCTTTGTGGAGGACCAAACCTCCTTAGCCCACCCCTTCCAGGAAAGTTCTTGTCCCATTGCAATGTGACTTGTTTCCCCATTTGATCCCCATTTAATCAATATTACCCTAGTGACCATACTTGTATACTTATTAGTTGACCATAGTTCTGTCCCACTTACACCCATCCTATGATTTGCCATTGGATCAATATTACCTAAACTACTATACTGTAATCTTATTAATTCCCACCTTAAGGCCACCTCATCTCACGGCTTTGTTCAATAAACATTCTTGAGCAGCAGGGCTGTTGGGCATCCCACTTTCAGGGCTCCCTTCTGTCCCTGTCAGACAGAAGCTTTCTTTCTCTCAATAAATTCTTCCCATTCGTAACAAAAAAATCAGGCTATAATGGTTTGTGTTCTTTGGACAGTTAGCAAGGGCTCAACAACATTTCTGGAGCTCGTGGCTCATTGGACCTCAATATGCAATCTTGAGGTGAAGAAGAGGACCATGCATTGACAGTACCAATGGGTGAAAGCAGGGACCCTCTGATATTAGCAACCTACAGGTATCACATATGAGGCCTTTCCACTGGACCTGTGATTATTGAGCATTTCTCTCATTTCTTTGCTTGCTCATCCTTACTAGCAGCTGTTCCAGACATTTCCCATTTACTTCAAGTTGCCAAGCAGATGACCTTGCCTCCTGCTTTCCTGTGAAAATTGGGGTCATCCATTCCCATTCTACCATCTACTCCCATGGCTTGTGATCACTCTTTTTATCTTTGCAAATGTCTACATCTATCTAGGTTATTCCCTTTCTATTTAATGAGAAGCACTGAGCCTCCTTTCCAAGGTGACACCACATTGGTGCTCTTTGTCCTAGCTCACCCCAAATCTTCCCTCTCTAGGTGGCTTCATGCATGACCCCCTTTCAGCTAGATCTTCCTTCATGGGCATCTTCAGTCCTTTTCTCTTCATGACACCCTCTCTTCTACACATGGATGCATTAAGGTCTGGAACACTTCTCTCTCTTTCATTTCCTCATGCCCACTGGTGGAACCATTGCCCATCTCATGCCCATTGGACCTCCATTGTCCGGTTTGGTTTCCACCTCCAACACCGGCTGGAATGTTCTTTGAGAGGTCTCAGGTTATCTAATTTTAAAACTAAGTGGCCTTTTGCAAGCCCTGCCCCCCTTGATACCTCTACATATTAGGTAGTTCTGATATCTTCTTTCTTGATGATATGCTTTACAATCTTGGTTCTTTCATTCTTGATGTCCATGTGCTGTGACTTAGAGGACTGGGTGCACTACCTGACCCTGCTCCTGTACAAACTTTGGGCCAGTCTCCACTTGGGATAGTGAAATCTTTCACATGACTCAATTGCAACCAGAATATTCTTCCTCCATCTCCCAAACTACCACAAAAGAGACTAGAACAGAATAGGATAAAAAAAAAAATCAAGGCTATATTACATATAGGAAGGGTTAGTACTGTCATACACCACATAACATTTCAGTGGCTATCATGGATAAGGTCCACCTCATCCATGATAGCCCCATAAGATTGTATCACCTAGAGACATGATAGCCATCTTAGTCTGTTAAAAGCACACTGTGTTGTTTGCACAATGATGAAATTTCCTAATGACACATTTCTCAGGATTTATCCTTGTGGTTACGTGTGCACGACTATTTTGTTAAATCTGTGCACTATCTGTGGATTAGTTATAAAGTTGGGATAAACATTTCTGCTATAGTTTGCCTTTCTATACCACCAATCTAGAAGTAGAAGTAACCCAGACCCATTAAGGAACGCAGTACTTGTAAGGTCAAAGGAAGATCATCTGTAGAAAATGGAGCCCTTTCTCAGGTTACTATATGCTACTGGTTTCACCAGTGTTCCCATCCTTGAATGCTATGTGACTCATCCTCCCATCCCTACTGAATCAGTCTTGAGCCCCTACTCCAAGGCCCTGGCATTCCTCCAGCACTTCCCCTTGCAGTTACAGACATGACTAATCAACCCAGATAGTGTGTCTAGCTGCTCTTCTGCCCACTAGATTTTCAAAGTCCTCTACGCCTCAGGTAGAATCCTTACCTGTCCTTTCTGACCTGCTATACAACCTCTGAAGCATTGTGGGGCATTTTCAAGCTTCAATATCCTTAGCTGCAAAGTGAAAATATTAAGTACTTTTCTCATAGTGCCATTCTCAGACTTAAGAGATATACAGAAATATAGATAGAATTAATATGATATATAATGCAAAGCTGGATACATTAGGTGCTGACACAAGTTAGGAACTCAGATGTCAGCCCTGGTCTCATCTTTCATCAGTCATGCTATAGGCTGAATGTTTCCCTGCTCCCAAATCCATATGTGGAATTCATACTTCAAGTGTAATCATACTAAGAAGTGAGGCTTTTGAGAAATAACTGGTTTTAGATGAAGTCAATGATAGAACCAAGACCCACACACAACCAGACCAGATCTTCTGACATGAGAGAAGTCTTTATTGGGCAGGGAGTAGCAGGCTACCTAACTGACCAAGGCAGCCCTGAGCTAAGCAAAAGCGTGGGCTTTTAAGTTCTTTTTTGCAGGGGGGGTGAGGGTCCAACGCCCAGAATAGCCTGAGCAGGGGGAGGGTGTCAGAGGGCCAGACAGCCCAAGCAGGGGGTGAGTTGTTTGTGGGTCAGAACAACCCAAGTGGAGTGGGTCGTTAGTCCTGCCAAAGCAGATGAGGGTGGGGTTGGCTTTTGTGGCTGAGGGGAACTGAAGTGGAACAGGTAAGGGAAGGAAAGAAATATTGAGTTAAAGTTTTCCCACGAGGGGGCTGACTGCCTGGTGACTTATCAGTCATGAGGATGGCGCCCTTTTGATGAGATAGTGTATTTATAAGAAAAGCAAGAGACTCAGTCTCTTCTCTCAGCCATATGAGGACACAGCAAGTAGGCAGCCTTCTGCCAGTCAAGCAGAGAGACCTCACCAGAACCTAACCACACTGGTGTTCTGGTTTCAAAGTTCCCAGCCTCCAGAACAGCAGGAAGTCAATGTTTGTTGTTTAGCCCACCTGGTCAGTGATATTTTGTTATAGTGGCCCAAACTGACTTAGATACTCTGCTACCAAACCTTCTGTGGCACCCTGTTGCCTATTGAATAAAATGTCTCAACTTTGGCCCTGTCTCTTAAAGGTCCTTCACACTGGCCACAGCTTTCCTTTTAACCCTTCACTTCCTGCTGATTTCGGTCATTTTGGGCAGTGGAACAACTGACCATTCCCCCAACAGACAGGTGCAACCTTGCCTCTGTGTTTCCCCCAACAGGTGATTCTTTCCACTTGCCCTGTCCTTCACCGCTGACACTTGTCACTACAGTACAGTGTTGCAGGGGATGATCACAAGAGCTCACCTACCAGCTGGGGTTCCACCAAGGGCCTGGGAGCAATCTGGCATAGAGCAGGAACACAGCAGGTGTCAAGGGCAGAAGGTAGATGGCTGCATGCGTAGTCAGGTTCCTGGGGTCCAGGGCAGGGAAGAGAGCAGCGTGTAGCCTTTCTGTAGTTCTGGGGGAAATGGAACTTCAGCCCAGCCTAGCTTGGAGGTCCAGGCTCCTGTACTATGACCCAAGTTCACTCATTCTCCTTGCTGGAATAAACTAACAAACTCTCTAGTACATACCCTACTCCCCCCTCTGTACAGAGACTTAGACCCCCTTCTAGCCACTCTCATGTCTCTTTTAACCAGTTCCAGCCACCCTCAACAACCTAGCCAGTCCTCTGGCACATCTGCCCTAGCCCCAGCCCCACCCACCAGCGGGATGGACACCAAAAGGAGCAGTTTTGCACAGAGAGGGTCCTTTGTCCTCTTTGGGAAGAGAAAGATTTTAACTCACTGCCTTCTCTCATACCAGATGGGTATCTTTGTGGGCACTGTCACTAAAAAAATCCTCATCTTTGCTTTTCTCTCCCTTTAAGTGGAGGGAAGAACATAAACCTGTGGATGGGTATAAGACTCAGTGGCAATTATCACTTGGAAGTTCAGGAGTTCTTGGAGTCCTAAGGCCAGAAGGCTCATTCTGGGGAGTCTGGGCAAAGATGCACTTTTGTTTGGCCAAGTCTGGGTATGTAAAAGGAAGAAAATATTTTTTTTTGTTTTTTTGAGACAGTTTCACTATGCAGTTCAGGCCAGACTTGAACTCACTTTATAGCCCAGGCTGGCCTCAAACTTACAGCATTCCTCCTGCCTCAGCTTTCCAAGTGTTGGGATTGCCTGTGTGTACCAACATGGCCAGCTAAAAATATTTTTTTAAGTCAGGAGTTCTTACACATGCATACACACACACACACACACACACACACACACACACATCCCCTAGATATGACTCATCTTGTAAACTCAGAGGACAGAATCAATGGGCTTCCTGTTCCTATGAAACAGTTTTGCACTGTTGCAGAGCAGTGACTGACCCTCAGTATGGGTAGTTTGCCTCAGTTGACCCCAGTCCCCTTGTCTGACTGTCTGTGGACAATACTTAATATTGCAGACATTGCCGCTCTCTGTGCTGGTTGGTGAGCAGATGCTGTCTGGGGCTCCACCATGCTGGCACTGCATCTTCTCCCTGGGAACCCTCCTGATCTTCCATTCACCAAAGGGTTAATGCCCAGCGCAGCAAGGGGCCTCTGGGTCCCTTCTCACAGCCAGATGATTCATTCCTATATGGGTCTGGTTAATAACAGCTTTGAATAACACCCAAGCAGGTGACAAAGTTCATGGCTTGGACCTTAGCATGGAGGACAGAGTCTGGCACACAGTAGGTTAACTGTTGATTCACTGCTGACCCAGCCCTACCTGTCCCCTCACAATGCCAGCTTCCTGTTCTGGGCCTTCCCTCTCCTTTGACACTAACAGAACACCAGCCTACCCGGGTCCTATCCTTCAGGGCCCCCTTCCCCTACACCCCTGGGCCACACAGGCCATGGGGTAGGGGAGGGGTGGGTAGTCCTTCACTCAAGGCCCTCAACAGCAAGCTGAGACAGGGACACAGATGGTGCCTTCTGCCACGTGGGCAGCCAGAGTAGACCGTGGGTGTCCTCCAAAACTTGCTGCTTCTCAGATAATGGAGACAAGTAGAACAGCCAGCTCAGTCAGGAAGCAGGCAGGCAGGAGAAACTGAGAAATGGTACCAACTAACGACCATAATTCTGCCGCCACTTCTCTGCCTGCCTCCTCTCCTAGGTGGCTTTAGTACCTGCCTTTTGGCCCCACTTTTTAGCCCTCCACCCCGGCACTTGGGGGCCCTCACACTCAGAGAGGATAAACAACTGAGGATCGCAGAAGAGTTGGACAGAAACACGGAGATGTTGAATTTGCATGGCCAGGAAGCATCCATGTGAGTCCCGGCCTTTCCTTGGTGGCTGTGTGACCTTGGGCAAGATGCTTCACCTCTTCACTTAGCAGTTTTCGTAACACTGACCAGACTGAGCCAATGGGGCGTCCAAGTCCCTGCCCTGCCAGTCCCTATTTTCTGGGGTTCCCACGTACTTTTTCCACATACCTCCTCTGCCAGCAGTATTTTCTCCGTTGAAATTATTTCTCTCGCGCGCCCTCTCTGTGTCTCTATTTCACAGCCAGAAGAACCTCTTCAAGGGCAACGCTCACTTCCTTTCCCTGAGGCCCTAAAGGCACCGAAGGTGCTCAGTCTATGTTAGAACGCTGAACAAGGCGATGGTCAAGGGAGTGGGGGGACACAGTGC